>JAMFQS010000074.1:94992-145448 GCA_025503055.1 Sordariomycetes sp. B11D1 | reverse complement strand
TCTACTATCCAATTGCCCTCGCGGCCTCCCCCCACCACCCCCCCAACAAAAAAAAAAAAAAAAAAAAAAAAAAAAAAAAAAAAAAAAAAAAAAAAAAAAAAAAAAACTAAAAAAAAACTCGCCGGCCCATTACAAATCCCTTTCCGGACAAGGTTATGGTGAGCTGGAGCGCATTACCCGGTAAGGAGGTTTCTTGAGAAAAGATGACATAACCCACCGGAGATGACATAACCCACCGGAGAGTTGTTCCTGGATGGGGGCGGGGGTGCCCGGGCTCTTTCTTGCAATCGTGACGCAAAACCCCCGTTTCGCTCCGCTTCCCGTCTCGCCAGCGGCCACGGGCCCCGGTCCCTCGGGGTCGCCAACCCAGGGTTCTCCGACGTTTCTCGAGGCTGCTTCTGTTTCCTCGCACCCCATGTTCCCACACGGGCCTTCATTTCATGGTCACTTGGCCCAGGGCGACCGCGCTTGGACTGTCAGTCTTGCCATACAACCGGGAAGGACGTTTTCTGTGGCCATCCATTGGTAGTCAGTTACCCCGTCTCCGCAACGGCGTCCCCGTAGATATCCCGGGACCCGTGGTACGGAGAGTCCACCGTCCATTCTCATCCCAGGAGGGAAGCATGACCACCGGCGTTTCAACACGCCCCAAAACCTGGGCACCGCATCATAATCTCAAGGGACCCTGCATGAACCATGTCAGCTGCCTTCGAACCCTGCTACACCCACCCACGGCCCTTGGCTGGTACACATGCCCTGCGCTCCTCCGACATTCTACGTAGAGCCCAACGACAGGACAACATCGCTACACGTCATACCGCACCCATCTGACACAAAATATCCTTCACTCTACGTGTCTGGGCATGATGCAGTCACCAAGGAATTCCCATGTTCATGCCTATACAACTCCTCCGGCAGCCACGAGGGGGCAACCCACACAGCAGGAGCCGGGGCGTTAAACCCTCTCCTTTTCATCAAGAGTTCCCGAGATAACACAGATACATGCCAGGAGGGAAAGGAGATATGGGATATGGCGAGATTAACATGAAGACTCCCACTGTTCGTCGTACATGCTACCAGGTTACCCCCCCCCCGGGGGGCCAATGTTCCCGTCCTCTGCTTCCATCTCCTACCTCCCACCTCCCACAAACTCCACTTTTCCGGGGCAGATAATGAAAAGAAACGAAGACGATACATGTGAGGAATTTCGTTTCGTAAAAGCATGAACTGGAAAAGACACGACAGAAACAGACATGATGTAACGGAGAAAAGGACTCAAGCAGTAACAGCTGGAAAAGTGCGGAGATGGCAAGAGATGCAAAGAAACTCGACGGCTACGGAAAAATGTTCCTCTCCAACAACCACCGCGGTTCCCTACTCCGACATCTTCAACATATCCCCTCCGCTTGCCCACAGCCCAGACCTTCACCTCCGGTCCTGCAGGCTCCCCACAAACGACGGGTCCTTGATGCTGCCGCTCGCGTCACCCAGCCCCGCGATGGGTCGGTTGTAGCTGAAGCCCGTGAACTGGTCCTGCATCGTCTGCGAGAGCATGGGCCCGTCGACGTACGAGTCCTTGGGCTCCTCGGACGTGAAGTCAGGGTCAAAGTTTGCCGTGTCGAGGGCGTCGGCCTGGTTGCACCACGTTAGCATGACATGTAATCTAGGGAAAAAGAAAACGAAGAAAGAAGGAATCAAGGGCGAGGGTACTCACCACGTTGGGCTTGAACGCCGGCTCGTACTTGCGCTGCAGCAGCTTCCGCCAGTCAATGGCGTGGAAGAACGGATGCGCCTTAATCTCCGCCGACCCGTTGGCCCCCAGCCTCTCCGCCGGGTTCCGGTTTAGCAGCCTCGTGAGTAGGTCCTTGGCCGCCGACGGCACGTCGTTGGGGAAGTGCAGCGGCTCCTGCAGAATCTTGCGGTACATCTCGTTCGTGTTCTCGTCGTAGAACGGCGGCAGGCCCATCAACATCTCGTACAGCAGCACGCCCAGCGTCCACCAGTCCACCGCCTTCTGGTACCCCTGCCCCATGAGCAGCTCGGGCGCCAGGTACTCGGGTGTCCCGCAGAACGTGTTGGTCCGGTCCTCGTCCTTCATGTCCAGCTTGCAGAGGCCAAAGTCGCACAGCGCAATGTGGCCCTGGTAGTCGAGCAGGATGTTCTCCGGCTTGAGGTCGCGGTAGATAACGTTGAAGCCGTGGAGGCATTCGAGCGCGCAGAGGAGCTCCGCCGTGTAGAACCGCGCGCGGTTGACGTCGAACCGCCGCTCTTTTTGCAGGTGGTGGAACAGCTCGCCGCCGTTGACGAAGGCGAGCACGAAATACAGCTTCTCGGGCGACTGGAACGAGAACTTGAGTGGCACGATGAAAGGGTTGTTGATCTGCGCCAGCACTGACCGCTCTGCGAGCGTGTGCGCCACCTCGGACCGCGAGATGATGTGTGCCTTGCGGATCGTCTTGAGGGCGTAGATACGGTGCGTGTCCTTCTTGCGTACCTGCATCACCTTGCCGAAGCTGCCCTTGCCCACAACCTTTAGTAGCTCAAAGTCGTCAATCTTGAGCTTGCCCGCCCGTATCTCGACGTACTCGACGCCGATCTTGAGCTTGCCTGACCCGTACTGAACGTCCACCCACTCAACGCCGCTGTGCCCCGGCGGCTTGCCTTCCGACTTGTCCTTCTTGCCCGACCTGGCCTCGTCCGGCGACCGCTCTTCGAACCGCGGGTTGATGCGCACCACGCCGAGGAAGATGTCCTGGCTCCGGCCGGAACCCGGCGGCGCCATCGGGTTCCGCATGTACAGGTGCACGGCCAGCTCTGTCGCGCGCGACACATCGAACTTGTACTGCGTGTTTCCGCCGGCCCAGAGCGGGTTCTCGGGGTTGCCGTCGACGGAGTTGACGAAGACCTGCAGCTTGTCAAAGTCAAGCAGCGCGTAGGGCATGTACTTCCCCGAGATGCGGCCGTGGTTCCTCGGGATGCTGGTGAAGCCGCCGCCCGACGTTTGGGGGCGGGCCCCGTTCACGTACGAGCCGGACGAGCCCGGGCGCACGGAGCCGGAGAGGGCGCTGCCGCTCGAGAGCGAGTTCTGGGTGTGGGAAGAGGCGAAGACATTACGGTGCTGCTCCGGGAGAGCGAAGCCCTGGCCCTCGTGGAGAGTGACGACCAGGATGCCCGGCTTGGGCGGCTTGACAACGGGTGCTTGAGACATGGACTCGGGAGCTGTGAGGCTATCTGTCAGCGGGAGTGTGCTATATCGGGGAGGGCGGGCCGGCGACGGGTCGGCCGGTTGATGGGGGGCCGGGTCGGTCGAACGTACGGATGCTGCTCTCGGCGGTGGGGGTGACTGATCCGGAAGCGGACTGGCTCTTGTCGTCCTTGTCCGTTATCGTCGACGTCGAGGGTGACCGAGAGAATGTGCTGGTTAGCGGGCCCAGATGGGTTTCTTTGAGTTCTGGAAGGGTGGAGGATTTGTTGTCAGCGAGGTTCTGGCGGTAGTCGGTGCAGATCGGGGCGAAACGCAGGGCTGGTGACGGAAGGCCGGTGGGCAGGCGGGCCACAGCGACGGGGAGGGCCACGTACTCTTCGTAAGCTTCCAAGACATGGTTGCCGTCTCGGATGGGGTATCCTGGGGTACGCGACCCTAAGGAGAGCGATCTGGTTGGATAGGGGGGAGGGGTGAAGGGGTGGAGGGCGGTTGGGAGCGGGGGCGAGGATCCTCGCGGGTGCCGGGGGGACGAGGCCAAGGGGCAGGCAGGTGGATGGGCTGGAAATCAAGGGCTCGTTCGCTATGGGTATCCAATGTTGTCGTGGGCCGGTGTTGATTTGCCTGACCAGGGGGTGGCAGGGACGGCGAGCGGAAGGGCGGGTGGCGGGTGGTTGATGGGAGGATGTCAACACAATCAATCCCTGAAGCCAGGGTTGCGGCGGGGGTTCGTTCTGCGACGGATCCGAAGGAGGTGGATGTGGAGGCGTCGTAGGTTGTGCCCCGCAGGCTGTGCCAGGGGTTGGGCTGGGCCCGCTCAATGCTGTGCTGGGGGCTGGGGCAGGGCCGGCGTCTGGGCGCTGGCAGATGGCAGCGGCCAGTCGGCAGCCAGCTGGAGTTTGCTCGTATTGCGCTGCCTGGTTCGGTTCGTGCCGCACGCGGATTACGGGAGGGAGCCCAGGCTAGGGCAGAAAAGGCGGGCTGCTGATTCGGCACCGTCAGGGATTTGTCGCGTCCGCTCAGGGATGGGATGGATGCCGGCGAGGGGGGACGCACACCCAAGGTTCATTTAATCAGGGGAGTGGCTGGTGGCTGACGGGGCGAAGATCCCCGGGCTGTTTGGGAATCGTGAAATGGGAGGGGGCTTGAGGGGGCGGGGCAGAACGGGAGCGCCAAGTGGGGAGGGGAGAGTAGACCGTGTGAAGATGGGGCGCTACGGTGCCGGGGCCTGCCCTGAGAGCTGAGGTCCGCAGGCGCTAGCGCGGGGACGCCGAGTCGCTTGTGCCACCGTTCCACGCTCTTTGACGTGCCAAGTTGCCCTTTTCCCTGTTTGGATCGCTGTCTGCCGCAGCAGAGTGGAACTTATCTCCTTCGTTCCGTCATGTCAGTCCGCCCCTGTCAGGGCCAGCCCACTTCCTCCCCGAGACAGCGTTTGCGAGACATGCGCCCATCAATCACTGCAATTAGCTGTACTAAGGCATGCAATGTTTGCTGCCGCGCCTTCTCCATAGAAGAATTCCCGAGCTCATGCAAGGCGACGACGCCGCATCAGGCAGTGCATAAAACCCTCCCGCCACCCGATCTTTTCTCGTCGCCTTCGACGGAAATTAGCACCCGAGGAGCGCTAGAGGCCTGTCTGCTGACGCCGGCGATTCTGCCCCGCCGCACTGTGCCGGTACGCCCCTCCATTTCGAAACGGCAGACCCTGAGGCGATTACGTGTTGGGGTTATTAAGCTTCCGCCTCTTTCGTCGGTGACGAGGGGCTGGTCACATGCTTAATTTGGTGCTGCGGTGGTTGGCCCTAGAACGCGCTTGGCGGGACGTCCTCATCATGATTATCGTGTTTTAATGAGCTCAGGTTACCTGTTGACATCGCAATCTCATGCCTTTCCTTTCGATAGGCCTCCCTTTGCTCGTACCCGAATGATCTGATGCCTCGAAAACTTTGAGTCATCGTTCGCCTTTGTTTTTGGTATGTTTTACCCAGTCTGTAAAGGCTGGTTCGTATATGAGTCTTCTCTTCGGCATCATCGTCATTGTCGCCTCTACCTGGCCAATGAAAGTTGTTTTCTGAAGAGACTTGGACGTCGTGCCTGTCCCGGCGTGCTTTTGTCATAATCGTTGCGCACCCTACGACTGTTTAGATGTACCTTTCTGTCGTGTCTCCCCACCCCGCTGGTGTCCAGGCGGATATACCGTGCCGCCCGCGACTCTAACGAGAGATCTGGAGTCCCATACCTGTCTCGACTTCGCCAGCGGATGTATCCACTGTCGGTAAGGTCACGCTCGGACTCGCTTCGTCCCTGAATCGTAGCCTTGCTTGTTCAATTTTATGCTGTCTTAAAAAGCGGCCGAGTCCTGAGAGATGACCCGGGCCATTTGCTGCTCATCACACCACATGTTGACTGCTAAGTGATTCAAGTGCCCCCTCATGGCAAGACAAACCGAGAGGCAGTGAAAAACGCACCTTGTAGCATCAGAAAGAAATGACAACTCCGCCTTGGTAGTAAGGTGGTAATTTATCGTGTCTCGCCTGTACCTCTAACCAGATCACTCCTCCGAAGAGCCTTGTAGCATACACATGGGAGCTGTTCCTGTCGATAACTGCCATCTACCTAGCAGTGGATTATCATACAATAAGTGAGTTCATACTACTGGCTTAAGGGTGTGCTTGCCAGCCGAGTTTAGGGAAGCAATCGGACGGTCCGACTACCTGTAGTGTACCTCGCTTCGGCTCATGTCGAACCCAGCTGAACGAGAGACTAGGAAGGCTATATCATCTTGTGTAAGAAATCGGATTTATACACTTAAATTTGCTGTGAAATATTTCGCTCATGGCTGCATTGAGCCCATATCTGTCCGCCATCGCATTTCTCTATGAGACCTAGGCAAGCCTTTCATTTTTTCCGAAGGCAAAGCCTATTTACTTGGGACTATATAACTTGTGTTGTATTGTTGATGGTGGCAGTGGCTCCTTTCGGTGAATACTTTCTATGTTAAGAGAGTCCCACCGGAGCCCTTCTTATATACCTACGGCATTTTGTTCAGGAGGCTTCGGCTTCCAACCCTGTGCAGCTTCCTCACCATACAATCTTCCTTCCATGAACCAACGACGGCTGGGAGACTCTATGACTTACAGGCAGCTTTGCAGGTCCGTGGTGTCGCAGAATAACCTAATATTTATCAAGTACAACTGGCTAGGCAGATGAGGGGTTGCTGAGAGTTTTGTTAGTGGGTATGGTGACGACATTGTTTGGCATGCTGCAGACTTGTCGAGTCCTTTTCCAATATTTGTCAACAAGCTTAATAGACGAACGTTCATGATTGCCGACTTACTAACGTCATTTAAACAAGTAGCGTGTTCAAATGATCGGTGCCCTTTCCTGACGCTTCTAATGTTTAACTCTCTTTCCGCCATCGTGATATCAGGAGCCCTTAAAACAGCCTCACGAGTTTTATTGATTTCTCTATATTATATATATCTCTTGCAGCTGTATTATAGGCGCATTCCCTTGGATTCCGTGGAAATGCCCCCCATCACGCAACCAACATGCCATCCCACAGTCTCATGCACGCCATCGGCGTCTCGGGATACGGACCACCCGAGAATCTACACTCAAAGGAGGTCCCCAAGCCCGCGAAGCCGACCGGCCGCCAGCTACTCGTTCAAGTCAGGGCCGGTAAGTCCCCGAGAACACCTCTATAAAATTGTTCCGCTGACTCTTTTGCAGTCTCAACCAACCCCATCGACGTTAAGGTCCGCCAGGGGACATATGACGATGCACCAGATTACTATAAGCGTCTGCACGTCCCCTCCGACTTTCACGTCATGGGCTACGACGGAGCAGGCGTTGTACTCGAGGCGGGGCCGGACGTCAAGTACTTTAAAGTCGGTGACGAAAGCTGCTACGTCGGAAACCCCGTTGTGCAGGGGGTGTATTCCGAGTATCACATAGCGGACGAGCGACATGCGGGACACAAGCCGACGACTCTGGATTTCGTCGAGGCCGCTGCGATGCCGCTTACGTACGGCACAGCCCACGAGGCTCTCTTCGACAGGCTGGAGATCAAGGCGGGGGACAAGACCGGTATCTTGATCATCAACGGCGGAGGGGGCGTAGGATCCATCGCCACCCAGATCGCGCGCCACCAGCTGAAGCTCCCCGTGGTTATCACTACGGCCTCCCGGCCGGAAACCACCTCCTTCTCCCAGAAAATGGGCGCAACCTACGTCATCAACCACCGAAAGGATATCGTGGAACAGATTCGGGACCTCAAACTGCCTGACGACATTCCCCTAAAATGCGCCTTCGTCACATCCCGCACGGAGCAGTACACAACTCCCCTATCCGACGTCCTCGCCCCCTTCGGAAAAATCTGCAGTATAGTCCAAGCGAAATTCGACATGTATGGCACGCGGTTCATGAGCAAATCCGTCACGTTTTCGTGGTGCTGGATCGGGAGCGGGGTTTATCACGGCTACCGGAATGACCGGGAGGAGAAGCATCACGAGTGGTTCGAGGAGATGGCAAAGTTAGTGGATGAGGGGGTTATTCAGTGTCATTTGACGAGGAGGATGGGGCTTACGGTTGAGGGGTTGAGGGAGGCGCATAGGGTGCTAGAGGGGGGGAAGGCGGTGGGCAAGATTGGGCTTGGGGTAGATGAGGCGGGCGAGCAGGAGGCTTTCACTTGAATCTGGGTTCACTCAAAATTGCATTGCTTCTTCACGTACATTTTTACACTTGTGAATTAGAAACTAGGCTGCCTTGACAATGTTGACACGAGAGCATGTACTAACGAAATGTGGTATTCTCACTTCAATTATCTTTTCCCTGCTCGGTTGACGTGGCACTATTGATGAATACTCCCTCCAAAGTGCCTTAGGGGCCCTATGACAGCTAGCACCCACGATAGACCTCCTACCTCAACAATACGGCTGAAAACATCTAAAACATCGTACTAAAGTCCGATTTTCCCACCACAAACACGGGCCCCAGCCGCGAGAGCCCCAGCAGCCACGAGAGTCCTCAATACATTGATTAAGCGGTAGAAAGAAATTACCTACTTGTAGCAAATGTCATATAGGTGGCTATAGAAGGGGAGCAAAACTCATAGATATCTTACGTGGTTAACACAGCCTATAACATAGTTATTGTTATAGGGTCTCTAGGGCACTCTGGGAGGGGGGCTTATAGGGGCTATTGTTGACTAATTATGCGGGCGTGCTTGTACGGGGCTGTGCGCCTATTGGGCCCCCCCTTACACAAGTATGAATCTGACTAAGCTCATGTCTCGGTGTGCATGTCACTCCCTAGTCATGATTGGTCTGTGGATATCCGCGCTTATACTCTGGCTGCTCATCTTGTCGGTGACAAACATTAAACTTTCGAGAATTTCATTACCTGCTTGGTTCAGTTATCCACAGCCATTAGGATCCTTAACCTTTAACGCTGAGAGTTAGGAAAGCCGACTGTACCATCCATGCTCCGAAAGGTACGCCCTCGATAGCTATAGGTCTGGCCGAAGGCTTCCAGCATACCCCTGACCATGTGTTAACGCGCGTGCAAATCCCATTGCAGACCAGAACCCCGGCCTCCCAATCTCGAAACCGCGAAAACCAGCGTCGCTCGCGAGCGCGGCGGCGCGAATACGTCGAAGACCTCCAGCGGCGGCTCCAGGAGTATGAACGGCGCGGTGTTGAGGCCACTCTGCAGATGCAGCAGGCCGCAAAGGCCGTTGCCCTCGAGAACGAGATGCTCCGCGGCCTCCTTCATGCTCGAGGTGTCTCACAGCGGGATATAGATGGTTATTTCCGCGGCTTTTCCCGGACCGGGTGCGGAACCGAGACGGTGCCTGGTAGCTGCTCGTCGAGACGCGTCCCCGTAATGACGGCAACAAGGCGACAATCCTGTGACGACGGGTTCATGGAGGTGATGAGCAGGCCACGTAGGACCAAGGCCAGCTCCTTGCAGCCGAGCACGCACCCTTCAAGTTCTGCCCCATCCGCAGCAGAGCCCTTGGAGGCAACCCCTCCGCGAGCTGCTACATCCATTCCACCCACGTCAGAGCCGCAAGACTCGGCCATGGCCAATGTCGAAAGTCACGATGACCGCGGTCACAATCTCAACCACGATCACAACAGTGACGACGACTCCCTCCGCGCATCCCAAGCACCACGTTGGGACCCTACAGAGTTGTGGAGCAATTGCCCCGAAACGTCGACTCTCAGCGGCTCAGATATACTCCCGCCTATGCCCGACTGCTATTGCCCACCCGATCCTGCGATACCTACACCCGGCCCAAAAATGACGGCCATGTCCTGCGAGGTGGCCATCAGGATCATCGTAAACCTCCGATGCTACATGGACTCGGCTCGGGCCCGTGAACTACTAGATTGCGTGGGGGGGAACGATTGCCTGGTCCAAAACACCGAGTTATTTCGCGTATTAGACATGATAGCTTAGTTTTGTACGTCCGGACATCCAGTCGAACGACTACTTGCGTCTGGTATTGTTCCTATGTATTGGCTATCCATACCCGTACGCTTAGAGTACGCTATCACGGGATGCCCGGGTTTACTTGTGTTGCTAGCCATAACGTTGCACGCAGTTCAGCGATGTATGCGCAGCGTGGTCTTTCAAGGGCTCGTGTTGTGCTCCATGGCAAGGATGTGATCCAAATCAGCGACTCCGAGCCCCCGGCCCCGTAGTGACCGAGTAAAGCAATGGCCGGCAGGCCCCGCATGTTCTAGTTCAATCTCAGCTCTCATCACCAGGCTTGGCCACCTACTCATCGCGCTGCCCATCTTCCCCGCCATGCAGATACGGCGCCGGTGGGGCACCCGGCCTCGGAAGTGTGTCACTCGGAGTCGCTGGTTGGTTAGATTCATCGTGCGCCGGTCTGAAAAGCCGAGCTCCACCGACTCTTGACTTGAGTGGTGGAGCGGGTGTGAAATTTCCGCTTTTGGGGGTTCATCGTCCCATGGAAATGCCACTCTTCCCTCCAGGCTAACATAAAAACGGGATACTGCTCATCCTATATCTCACGCTTCTTTCATATTACCTTGCCTACAGATCCTCCAAATGCGGCGTCACCTAATACCCACTGGGGCCAAGTTTCTTCCGCGCCATCCAAAAACCACTAGCCCATTCCGAACCCACGTCCGGCTTTCGGCGGGACTGCTCCCAACTTCGGCCCAGAAGCGTTGCGTCGTTCAAAGTAGTCTTTACAGTCCAGCACCTCCACACTCGAGATCGTACTCTCAGCGGGGTGTAGCAATGAATGGCCACGGCGACTTGAACAATGAGCACGCCCGGCGAGAGACAAAAACGATTGAGCCAGACCCGGCGTATCGCCACGTCACACTCGCCCTTCCCGCGGACCAGGACAACCCCGGAATCCGGGAGCGATACCGACCATTCCTTCTGAGCGACGCACAAGCAGCTGACGACTGGATTGCGTCTCTCGAGCTTAGCACCTCGCTAAAAATGGTGGAGTCTGAAATCTTGGAAAAGAAACATGACAGGCTCCGCATCCTCGTTTTGTACGGGAGTCTCCGGAGCCGGTGAGTGGGCCTTCTGAAACTGTCAAGAGGTTAAGCTCTGCTTGTTCAAGCAACCAAGGCGTCATTTACTGACTTGTTTTTCTTTCTCTGGATATAGTTCTTACTCGCGGTTACTCGCGTACGAGGCTTCACGCATCCTCTTTCGCCTCGGCTGCGATGTCAGAGTTTACGATCCGAGTGGCCTTCCGCAGAAGGACGACGTGCAACACTCGCATCCGAAAGTCCAGGAGCTCAGGGAACTCAGCAAATGGAGTGATGGCCACGTATGGGTGAGCCCGGAACAACACGGAAACCTGGTAAGTACACAGAAGTGGCGCTCAGTCGGTAAGAATTCCGCGTGGGGAGCAGCATATGCTAACCTAGACAATCTTCAGTCTGGCATTTTCAAGCAGCAGATCGACTGGATCCCGCTATCTACCGGCTCAGTCCGCCCAACACAGGGCCGGACTCTCGCCATCGCACAAGTCAGCGGGGGCTCGCAGTCCTTCAACGCCGTGAACTCGCTCCGCATTCTAGGGAGATGGATGCGCATGTTTACCATCCCCAACCAGAGCTCAGTGCCAAACGCCTATACGCAGTTCACTCCCGAGCATGAGGGCAGCCGCATGATGCCGAGCTCCAACCGTGACAGGATTGTAGACTGCATGGAAGAGCTGGTCAAGTACACCATCATCATGCGGCCCCATTTCGAGCTGTTTGGCGATCGGTATAGTGAGCGGGAGGAGCGCCGGCTCAAGATTGAGAACGGGAAGGCTTGAAGACTAGACTCAGCGACGCTTGGGTAAAGGGGCTGTCAGAGAGGTTCTACGACGCAACGGCTCTTGCCCTATTGGATGCTCGTACGTATAGCTAAATATATATACATGCGAGAGTATGCTCTGCAATCTACCAATGTCCGTAACGTACCTCTGGGGAAACAGGGGCTCATGTGCGATTCCATAGACTCCGGAACTATGTCTCGGTCTCCGAAGCCTTTCTTGTTTCCCGTGCCCAAGTCGTCTTGTGGAATTCAGCTGACACACTTGAAATACTAGAAATCGAACAGGCTCTCAGGATCAAATCAAGTTTTTACATGTGTTCCCCATGTAAGCGGTCTCGCATCTTGCGCCCTGTTGTTGTGATTTCGAGAACTCGTCGTTCCCTATGCCATAATCCTCGTAAGTGTCAAATGTCGTTGGATACTAAACCCGTGGCCCAAAATGATTGCGTGAATCCAGAACGCTCAGTCTTGGCCAAGGGTTGCTTCCTCCCGCATGAACCGCAACATATTGTTCGCCCAAATAACTGACGGAATTGGCAAATCCAGCGGAGCTACCAAGATGCGTCCGGAGGAAGTAGGCGGCGATGATGGACGCCATGTCCTCGTGGGGCATGGACGCCATAGCGCCTACCCGGGAGCCCATGGCGGTAAAGGCACTTACACCGATAAAGATCTGCAAGTGTTTCTTCAGCACCTGCTTCCGCGGTTGCTGGTAGGGCGGATACCTTGTTGTATTTGCTGCCAAGCAAGCACTCTTCGTGCAACAACACAAAAGTAGGAACAACATTGAGACCATCGGTAGACCAAAGGTGAAAGAAATTTTGACAGGGACACGAAAAGGAGACTTGGGTGAGGGAGATTGATGATGGCGAGAAAGGCAAAAAAGAAATGCGACAGCGACAGGATTCGAACCTGTGCGACCGAAGTCATCAGCTTGCTAATTCGAGGCTGACCCATTAACCACTCTGGCACGCTGTCCTGTTTGTCTCGGTCCAAGAGACCGCTCATAAACCGGAAACCAACGCGCACTAAACCCACTCAGTCGGTAGCTGATAGGACACGCCGTCCGTCTCGACACACACTCGAGGTGTCGGGATTAAGACCAGATTTCTCCGGCATATAAGAAATCAATGGCTTCTATTTCCTCCCTAATCACCCTACCGCATCGCGCATGGATACTCATAAGCGAGGCACAAGGCTTACCGATGGCTAAACGACTCAATCACCCAGCGCTAGACCAATACAGATCCATATACAGAACCTGACCCCCAAGCCGGACCCAAACATTTGGCAAAGGACCTAGTCCCTCACTCGGTCTTGCCTCTCACCTTCCCCAGCCTAATCCCAAACTCCCCCCTAATCCTCCTATCCACATCTTTCCGGAAAGCATACCCCACGACAACCAGCACCATGACCATCGCAATACTCCCACATAGCCCCCAGAAGTACCCCTCGCCCTTGTTCGTGTCCGCCACGCCGCGAAGGTTCATGCCGAAGTAGGACGTGAAGAAGGAGAGGGGGAGGAAGACGATTGTGACGCCCGTAAAGAGGAGAACGGCCTTGTTCTGGGAGTCGGCGACAATGGCCATTTCGTTTTGTTCTATCGATCGGAGTTGGAAGAGCTGTGTTTGTCAGTGACATGCTCTCAAAGTATGGAGAACTCCCAACGGAAGACGGGGAGCATCGGAACACTGGTGAGCGCTTACCTCGTTCAGAGCAGTATGGAAATAATCAACCAAAAACGCCGCATCCCTCCTCTGCTCCTCCACCATAGCAACAGCCCAAGCGATCCTCTCCCCCATGCTCTCGACCTCGGCCCCCGCCGCAGGCTCGATCCCCTCCATCTGGTACTCGTCCTCGAAGCGCTGGATGTCGAGGGCCATGCCCCGGAGGGACTCGAGCTTCTGGGCGGCGAGGTCGGCGATTGCGCGGAGCTCTTCGAGGCAGTTCAGGTAGCGGCGGACGAGCTTGGGGGATTCGCCCCGTTCCCAGGGGCGTTTCTGGGTTTGTTTCTGTGGCGACGATGTGTTAGAAGCGCAGCGACTTGGAACGTGGTGGGAGGACTGGGAAGTGGGAGGGTGGCATGGGAGGGAAGCTCACCATATCGCGTGCAAGGTCCTGATACGCCGTCAACAAACTCGTCGAGTTCCTCCCCTGCCGAATATTATGCGGCACAACCGCCGCCTCTGTGAGTATATACACGACCAGCCACTCGACCGTCGGATAGTGCCATCGGGAGGTCCCAGAGTGCGTGAGGCTCTCGGCAATGTGCGCTAGAACCGAAACGTCCGAGTCGGTCATGAAGGAGTCGGGCTGCTCGAGCCACTTTTGGAAGGGCTGACCGAGGTAATCCACACCCGTCTGGTTGGCAAATGTGAGGACGAAGCCTGTATCCGTTAGCCGATGTTCCACTCTCACTCTTCAAGGTATCATGAGGCACACGGGGCATCCATGCAATTGGATGGAGCATCAGAGAGAGAGAGAACAACTCACCATCGCTCCGGTGGAAAGCCCTCAGCTGCGAGCTCATCAACATGGCATTCTCAAACTGCCAATGCTCAGAGATCGCCTGTCGATTATCCGCCGTCGGCAGTGCCCCCCTCACGTTCGTCAGGCTCGCCTGCCCCAGGAACCTCTCCGGCAGAGGATTCGGCAGCCCCGACCTCGTAACGCCCCAAAAGTTAACCGGCAGCCCGACGTGCTGTGCCCTCCAGTTGACATCCTTGACCATCCTATCGCTTAAGCCGGCGAGGGGTCCGCCGGCGGTGGGGCCTTCCGATAGGGCGGGGTGTGTCTCGAGGAGGCGGAGGGCGTCCATCTTTTCGATGTAGCGGTTGTGGTTCACAAAGTTTAGCATGGAGAGCTCGGGGTAGGACCAGGAGGGGTCGATGGTGCCTTTGTGGAAGGGCTTGCCGGATTCGCCGCTGCCTGTGTAGCGGAAGATGTCTTCGATGGTCTGGGTTTTGTTAGTCTAGGCTTGGTGAGTGTTTGGGAGAAGAGGCTTACGGATTGAAGGAGGCCCTTTCCTAGGGGGACGTGGCTGGTACTTGTTAGTGAATCCAAGTGAGCAAGTCGGTAGCATCTGCTTACATCCACCGGATCTGTACACCTTTGGGCTTCTCGTCCAAGACTAGAGTCTGTTAGCAATCTCGCAACTTCACGTAGCATACAATACTCACAATCCTCGATATTGGCCAACGTCGTCGTCTCCCGACTCCCACCCCCCTCCCAGAAGTCGCAGATATGAACCGGCACCCCCGCCACACCCGGAAACCAGAACCTACACGCCTCCCTCGCATCATAATCCCCGGGCTCATGATGCAATTTCAGCGTCTCAGACTTCGTCTTGACCCTCCAAAAGTGCGATATACGCGACCGCCTTGTCGGCTCCCTCAATCTCTGCATCGCCTCCAGCGCACCCTTCCTCCTCTCCTCCCATTCCTCGCGGCGGCGGTGTTCTTCCGGGGTGAGGGTCGGGGGCGCGCTGCCGGTGAAGTGTAGGAGGATGTGCCGCGTGGAGCGCGTCGCGTTGGAGCGCCGACGGGCTTCGGGGGGCGGGTGGGCGGCAAGGGCGGTGGCGGACTCGGAGGGGAGGGGCCGGCGGGGAGGGCGTTGCGGGGCGGGGAGCGGGAGGTGGGAGGGAGAAAGAGTGTTGGGTGAGAGGGTGGTTGGCGAGAGGGGGTCTATGGCGGGGTCGGCGTGCGGAGACGGGGTGTTGACGGCCGTCTTGGCGCTGTCGTCGCTCGAGGGGGCCCGCGCGTCGGCAGTAGCGGCCGCGTCCGGCACGGAGCTGGCGCTTTGTGTCGTGGGTGGTTTCTCGTCATTGCTTCCCGCCATTCCGGTTGGGCTCGAAATTCTCGTGGTAGCTCGGCGGTAACGTCTGCTTCACCTAGAACTTGCAATTTGATGACCTGAGCGGCGTGGGAGCGGAGGAGTTCGGGTCGCATTCTCGCGAGCGCAGGCCCTTTTAAGGTTGGTTGACAAGGCAGGGCGCAGACGCCGGGACGTAAGCCCCCTTTGAAGACTCGGTCTTGCAGGGCTGGAGCCAAGACCCCCCCGCAGGGCCTATTGGCCTCTCCCGGACGCCACTCGGGCAAAGACCAATTATGGTGAGCTTCACCCGTTCACCTGCGTCGGGCGTCGACCATCGTGGAAGGCGGAAATAGAAAAAATGGCTGGGGGTGTGTCATAATCGCCGCCTGTGAATGGCCCGAAAGGGCTAGGAATCTGCATGTAACCTGTCGGTTGCAACACACCACCGTTAGACAAGGCTCCCAGGGTGTGGGGACGAGGATGGACGAAGGATTGGAGGCTGGGGGGTGGCCCGTCTTTGCTTGCCTGGGGCTGTGCCGATGGCGGCCATGTGGAGATAAGAGACAATAAGGCCCAGGTCCGTCTACAAAAGAGACGGAGTGGAATGTGGTCGAGCAAAGAACCGCCGATTACAGTCGGGGCCCACGGTTCGCTCTATCGGCCCTGGGTCATCTAACGCCGACCGAGCGGGCCTCCGCCCGGATAGCGGGCCCCACTCGCTAAACTCGGAGCGGTCCGCGCGCTAGCGCTGTGGACTATCGGCGAACCTGTCCTTGAAGCCGGACAAAGGCAATAACTCCAGCTGGAGCTATCTCGACTAGTGGACTTCGAGGCTGTTGAGCGGCAGTTTCAAGACTTGAGTCGGGTCGAGTTCAAGATAACTATTCTCGGGTGATGTTAGGGGCTGGCCCCTTTCCCCGGTACGCCAATAATAGATGGGTGTCGCCAAATCTGGCGTGCCGCAATATCCGTCCAGGGTCGAGGCTTGTGTGACACGGCACGCCCCACAGCCTTCGGGTTGCTGAGACATGGTTCTTATTGGACGGCTATTGTTCCACATTGGAGTCGTGATGCCATTAGCCCCTTCTGCCCAAAGTGACGAGAGACGGCGAAGTACCCGGAGGCTGTTTATTCTTGTTTTATTCGCGAGTGCCGTATTTTGCAGTCTTTTAGTCCACACTTTGCATATGTCTCTGAACGGTCAAGGAACTGCTGAAGGATTTGTCAGCCCTTTGAGCCCTCCGGCTAGGCATATGGCTATTTTCCCAGCTACTACAAGTAAATTACATGATACCAAAGACAGGTTCATGAACAGACGATACTCAACGGAGTATGAGGAGACAAAGGGCCTCTATTACAAACGGAGCCACTTACACCGTCTAAGGAAGGGTCGGAGGGGGACGGTGAGCGGCTCGCAAAGCGGGGCCATGACCATGAGGTCCGAACGACACCCATATCTGGTATCTTGGTGTTGTTCTCGACTCCCTGAACACGAGGGATACCGAGCATCATGTGGACCAGGCCGAGGCGTCGTGCTTTTTGAAAAGTAAAAGTCAGCGTACCGAAGCGGGGATCCATTATAGCTGTTCACACCAAGCATATAAGATGGCATGTATCAGAGTACTACTAGAGTGCATCGACACGAAATAAACGTTAAGAAATTCCAATATCTTCGCTAGCCCTTGCAGATCACCCGTGTTTGCAGCACAAGCCAGGTTCTTGCTCCCGCGATCGATGTAGCTGAGCAGGGTTCCGAGCACCGCGTCTTCATCGTCCTCCAGGCCACTTGTGACAGATCTCGGTTTCTGAGAGGCGGAATGTTGGCCACGATGAGCAGAGTTTCTCAGGAAGCGCAACACCGTACTCCGCCAATTCAGCGTCATCTTCATCGGTCTCGTATAAACGTGGGGTCAACTTTCCAGCGACTACTCTCCGCGTGTAAGCCGTCATCTCGGGGAATAAGAAATCATGAAAACTTGGCTTGACGCCTTGATCAACCGAGGAGATGGCACACAGTAAGGGCAAGAACGGCTTGATGACCCAGCTGTAGAAGTTGTCGACCGTGTGGCTGTCAAGTTCATATTCGTCGGCTACCGCGAGGTAAAAGAGATACTGGTCTTTCAAGGAAGGGGACTCTGATAAGTTGTCAGCGGACAGGCGTATGAAAAAGGCGCTTTCCATTGCACATAACAGTGAAATCGGTGTCGGTGTCGCTACGGAAAGTGAATTCCGTCACCGTGTACATTGGCATTTCATCCCCTGCTTGGGGGCCCATTATTGTCGTAGGTACATGGGATGGTTCCTCAATGTCGACCTTTGTTCGTTTCTGTGACTGAGGCGGCTGGGCCTCCATTCCAGGATCATGAGGCCTCTTGGGTACTGTTGCGGAATCCGTTTCCTGGCGAGGGCCTTCAGACGCGTCCGGCACACCGAGCCTGACCAAGGCCCAACAGCGACCGCTCGCTACCGGACTTGTACGCATGTCTCCACAAGGGGTAAGAAATGAGAAGAGGAATCAAGGTTACAGTCGTGTACTAAGAAAAGTTGCGTAACAGTCAGACATAATAAGAGACTAAATAGATAAAGAATAGCAATATAGAAACGTAGAGAATTGAAGCTACAAGGTAGACGCGACCAATGAAATACTAGAGCAATAGAGACAATATGTATCTTAATGTCGGGGAGACCAGAGCCAGGTTGTGCTCCATTCTCCGTGACCTCGCCATGCCTTTGCGGTCGACAATTCTACCGGTGTTTATCTAACATGTATAGGGTTATCACGAAGCCCAGCTTGGACGTAGCAGAGGACGCGGTGTCATCCTCCGGATTTTACACCAGCACGTTGCTAGCTGAGCATCTGCCTGGTTCTAGCAGCGCGCCCACCGGGAATCCCTCGTTTGGATAACTCCCGGGCCCCCTTTCCTTTGTCTCGGCGTCCGTTGTCCGGGATGTTCGGCCACCCCAAAAACTTGGCTGTCATCAGGGATGGAGGAAGGCCGCATCAAAGGAAGGGGCTGTGCCTAGGAGATGGTCTCCGCACCAACAATTGTTGATTTGTTATGTGTACGTCTTAAACCCCACAACCGTTGGTATCGTGTCATATGCTGTTCCTCCGAAGAGATATCAAGCTCGCACTGCCTCTCTAGGTGGATGCCATGTCACAGCTGATGCCGATCATGGTGAGCTGGGCTTCCTTCGAGGCCTAGAGTAGAAGGGGCTCCTTTTTTTAGCACATGACCCATGGGGAAAGGTCCACTTGGTCGTTGATTCATTCTTGTTTAATAAACGCCACTAGCCCCGCGGATCCACCTGCTCCCGCCTCCACCTTCGCTTCTCTGCTCGTCTTCATACCGAGTAGAGGGTGTCTTGGACACAAGGGCATAAAACCACCGGTGTACGTTTGGTTGCTATGATTGCAATAGGCGTCTGCACGAAGCTCGGTCTCCCCAACGTAGTCGTCCACGGGGTCCGTTGGCGAATGATGGTCCCAGGTGTCAGCTCCGTTGCCGACTTGCCCGGTGACAGGGCCGAGCCCGGTGAGTCCGATCGTCATCCGACATGCAGTCGATCCCGTGCTTGAGCCGCAACCGGATCACCTCTACTTGATGCGGCTGGTGCCTCGGCATCATGTTCCGAGACGATTAATCCTTTGACGACATGCCACGTCCCCCGCAAGGCGAAGGATTCATGATCAGCATGGTCGATACGCTTTCTCCTGAAGGCTCGGTTAACGTAGACAGCGCATGAGGCTCTGCTGGCTAGTTAGGCACGGTGACGTACAGTAATCCGCGGCTTTCCGAGGCACGGCGGCTTCGGTGGAACCCTTAGTGTCGATAACTACAACATACCGATCCCTCGTGAAGGGTAAGTATTAGGTTCGAGCATGAGGAAGCCAACAATGAATTGGTCTACAGTCGTAGATACATTCGGAGGAATACTTTTCTAAGACATATGTTGTCAATTGCTTTGATAGTAAGATAGGGAACAATCTCGCAGCTAGCTATCTAGCTAATCCTACTCAGAGAGGATCTAAGTGGGCCTCAAAGTGTAATTGCCAACATGGAAATGACTAGTTGTATCGAGGGAAGTACGAGGTACAGGGTCAGCCGGCTACTAGCGGAACCCTAGAGTTGCTTGGGTAGGGATTGGAACCTCTCCCCCTTAGAATCCGCAACACGGAGCATTCCTACAGATCCTCTTGGGCTGGATTCGTGCTAGTAGACTAGTGAGCTTCCTCGGATCGGCCTTGTATCTCGGGATTGGTGGCCATCTGAAGTCAAGCCCGTACACTCATACTGACAGACGCTCAAGTGCGTATCTACCTCCATCCTCTTCCCAATGATCACTTATACGGTATGTACAACTGGCCGTTCAGTACCGCAGGAAGTGGGCCACGCTCCCGAGGTTAACCAAGCCGATGCTCGGATGGCCCATATCTCTTGCAATCCTTTCGATTGCATTCCTTTGAATCCTTCCACCCGTTTTTGAGGCTCAGAACCAAGATCTACGAGTCCAAATAGTGGGCCTGCGGGGTTGAAGCTGCGGGTGAAGCCGTGAGCGAGGGGCTGTGATCGTGGGGCAGTAGGAATCGGACTTCAAGCGCCGATCTTCGATTGTGGAGCCGAGAGATGAGTTTGATAGAGAAAGTCGCCCAGGTTATCCGCTTTTTATCATTATATATACCACGACAGGTCCCTTCGTCGATGCTTCGTAAATCACCAACAGCGCTCACTCATACTCAAAATTACCTGCACACGCAATAAGACTCAAGTCGCTCGAAACACAGCAGTGACAACGATGCAGCTCTTCAATCTCATTGTTCTCGCCTCCGGGGCTATCGCGGCCACCACGCGCTCCAGTAAGTGCAGCCAAGCACATAGCACCTTATCGAGAGGGGATACTAACCTACTGATCTTTAGGTCCCCTCACGAAGAGGGACGCCAGCCCTGGCTGCTCCAAAAGCAGCGATTGCTGGTCCCTCTGCGACCAGGAAACCATGAAGCCCATCGCCGGGGCGTGGAACGAGGGTGATGCGTGGTGCTGGCTGTGGACGGGCGACGGCTCGGAACTTTACGGGTGTAGCGAGGATGGAGATTGCCCGACCAACGCGAAGTGCCTTCCTCCTCAGACGTTCAACGACTGGGGTGGCTGCGGGCCTGGGTCTAGCTAGAGGTGGCCGGTTCAACAGCAAGTGTCGGAAAGCGCTGTGAGAGTTGGCAGTGGGCAGGGGAGACGTCATGCGGCAATCTTGGCCATGGCCTCGATAGTTAAGCCTCGGATGGAGTTATCACACAGTCTACTATTATGAAAATGATCAAGTAACTGTCACCGAGCGCATGAACTGGTATCCTCGCCATACTCACTGGGGTTAAGCTGCACACAGAACCTAGTTGCTAGACCTGGAACACCCCAGTCATAGAATTTGCCGAAGTCCATCTTGGTGTTGGACTTGTGTATATAGTACTGTAGGAGCGAGTCTCGTAAAGGGGGTCAATTCTGGACAACTCTATCTAGAGGTACCGAGAAGCTAAGCGCCAATTCCCGTGATTCTGGCATCCAGTGTGGGTTACAGTGCAGTGCAGCAGATTGGAAGCGTCTCTTAAGCTTTGTTGTGGTTGGCGTGGCATTGATACATACTGTACTTGACACTGTCTACGGACTTGTAAGTCGACCCCGCCGGAGATAGGATATAGGCGAATGCGGTCAACGTCAACCTTGAGTCAGAATCTAAGCTCATACGGGGTCATGGAACTAACCCCTTTACCTCAAAAGGAACAGCTGCACACCTGTTCTTCCGAAGTGTAAGAGGGAGGCGCTCATGCTCAGCAATTACCTCAGGATCCGCACTTAGGTGATCACCATGGGCGCATGTAAGTGGATTCCGGCGAGGTCACGTGCGCTGTTTCCATACAGTGTGAATTGAGGCCCAGCGCCTACTTGGTGGCTTCTGCAACCTGACCGCACAATTGCTTTTGCCCAAGCTCCGATCCGCCGCTCGACAGCACCTCCGACCAAACGCCCCCGGGGAAGGTGATACGATGGTTTCAGCGCCATCTTCCTCCGTCCCCAGCCGGGCGGGACGCGTCGCGACCAACCACTCACGGCAGCAACAGCCAGCCCAGCCGGCTCGGAGCCTCGTAGTTCCCTCCGCCGGGCCTCTGTCCTCCGGGTCGGGGGCCTTTGCCCTCGGATCCCCGTCTGCTGTGACAGGGAGCATCAATCAGCCGTCGAACCTCGAGCTCTTCCTTGCGAACCTGCGGATACTGGACTTGGACCTCTTGGAGGATTGGCCGGGCATCACAGCGCAGACGTTTGGCTCCAGCGCCGCGGGGCAGAAGCGCCGTATCCAGGCGGTGGAATGGTCCCTCTACCACCTCTTTTCCCTCTGGGACCCCCAGGAAGCCCAAACTGCAAGCTCTCCCCCCACCCTTACCTCATAGACCCCACCCGGCCAACGCTAACAGGTACTTGCAGAAACTCGACCCCTTCTTCCCCCCGAGGGAGCAAGTCCAGTCCCTTAACCTCCGCGCCGCCCTCCTCCGCTCCCTCGAAGCCGTAAAGAAGAACGGGTTTCTCGGCCGCGACGCCGTGGTCCGCAAGACGATGCTCGACGAGTGCAGGGGCGAACGGCTGGAGGAGGTCCTCGCGACGTTCTCTTTTGCCGTCGTGCGCAAGGTCGTGGCCGGGCGGGCGGAGGAGGGCGGGGAGTATCCTGCTCTAGCGCAGAGTCTTGCGATGGAGAACAGGGGGTATACCGGGGACCGGACAGAGTTGGCGGTGTTGAAGCTGGCGCACCAGGCTGTGTTGTCCAAGGCGCTGAGGGAGAAGAGTCATGCGAGGGCCCTGTACGGAGACTTCGCCGACCTGTTGGGCCTCAAGAAGAGGAGTATTGCGAGGAGACGGGAGCAAGTCAAGGCCGTCAAAGACAAGGGCGAGGCCAAGGCTGTCACGGAAGATGAGAAGCTGGAGGTCTGGCGGCTCGTGAGGAATAACTGGGCAGGTAACGAGAAGTGGATGGAGACGCTGCTCCACGGCGACTCGAACACGCGGCGGGACGGGTTGCTGAGCACGCCGTTTGACAAGGTCTGGAGGCGGGTGCAGGCGGGGCGTCTGTCGGAGCTGGACGACCGTGGTTCAGGGCTGATGGAGCAGCTTGACAGTCGGGTGAGGATGCAGCGGGAGAGGCTGAAGAAGTGGGAGGGCTTTAGGAAGACTATGCTTGGGGATGGCCCGATGAAGAAGGAGACTGGCGCCGCTGAGAAGTCGCAAGCAAAGGTTGGGTTGGGGTTGAGGTTCACCGACCATCTGAATTTGCACGTGGGCGAGGGGAGTCCTCGAACGACCGAGTCGGAAGCCGCAGTAGCTACAAAGCTGATGCCGGAGCACGCGGAGCTAATCGCCTCTTTCGAACGAGACCTCAAGGAGTCCAAAGAGCAAAAGGCAAAACCCATCACGATACCCATGCCCCAGCGATCTGCGCACCCCGACCCCCGAGGCTCAGCAGACTCCTTCGCGACCTCGGCGGGCACCATCTCCGAGCTGGAAGACCTTTACGAGGAAATTCCGCCCATGGAGACAGCGCCCGTTATAACGAGACTGCCACAGAGAAGGCCAAACCACCGGCCTACCCGTAGCCGGAAGCTGGGCAGTGACGATCTGTCTCGAGTTGATTTCGCAAGTGACCCGGAACTGGAGAATCTGCGTGCTAGGAAGATATCTAGGCCGCCGCCGGCAGCGACGCCCGAGATCAACGTTTCGCCGCCCGCATCGCCCGCGCGGCCGTCGAGACCGTACCTGCCCGAGCGATCCCCGACAAAGGAGCTGATTGCCAAGCAGTCTCTCCAGATCGACCCGAGCTCCAGCGTCGCGTCCTTCTTCCCTTCAGACGCAGAACACTCCCAAGACGATACACCAAAGTCACCCACTCAGCAAGAAGCTGACGACATCCTGGCCTCAATGTCCAACGCGTCGCCTTCCCCTACAAAGCCCAAGCCCCGCCACACACTCTCCCTAACAGAGCGCACCCGCCTCTCCATGGCGCGCTCCTCGCGCGCGAACCTCCTCGACGACGAAGAGGACTCCCTCCCCTCACTCCCCCATCGCCCCGCGCCCGCCCCGGAGCCAACGGGGGAAAAGGACCTTGAGTACGACGACATTGTCGCCCGCACGCAGCGCAGCATGGCGGGCTACGAAGCAGCCCGCCAAAAGGCGCAGCTGGAACGTCGGAGGTCCGCCCGCAAGTCGCAGCGCGAGGGGAGCCAGTTCCACAAGGCGGCGGAGCAGCAGTTCCGGCGGGTGAGCGAGGAGGACGATCACGACGCCTCGGCGCTGGCGGAGGAGCTGATGGGGGCGGCGGAGCAGAGTTATGAGAATGTGTTTATGAGCAGGCCAAAGATTAAGGCTAGTCCTGTGCCGTCGCCCACGAGGGGGTTAGAGGACGATTAGATGATGCTGGGTTTTTGGAAGATGAAGCGGGATACGATACCCCATTGTGATTTTATAAGTACATAATACATTCTATATCCATACAGATCCTCTGCTCGTGTCTACCGTGCCATGCTCCGTTCGTACGGAATGCAAGCTTACCACCCCTGCCTAACCAGCTCCTGCACCCTCACAACAGTAGACTGGAACCCCGTCTTGAACCTCGACCTCCACCTCGACATCCTCAACCTCTTCTTCTTCAGGCCAGGCCTCTCGTGGAACCGCTGCCTATTGAAGATAGCCTGCACCCTGTTCCCAATGACCCTCTGGTTCAGCATCGCGAACGCCCGCGCCGGGTTGACGCCGCCGCTGACGTGCACCGTCCTACCCGTAGAGGGCACAGCTCGGATCGGGATCCGGGGCTGCTGGGGCCGCATGTCGGGGGAGGCGAACGAGGTGGTCATTGAGGCGCCGATGAGGTCCGCGATGGAGGACTTGGTCGCGTCGTAGGGGTGGGGGCCGTGCTTGGGGCGCGCGGCCTTGGCGAGGGGGTCGACGGTCTTTTGCTTCCGCTGGGGAGGGAGGTTGGGGAGGGCGTCGTCGGGCTTCGAGGGGGCGGAGTCGTCGGCGTTGCGACGCGCGAGGGACGTCGTGAAGGTCCGGGCGGTCGCGGCGACCGTCGCGGTCCGCAGGACTGGGAGTAGTCGGGGCTGGAGTGCGAGCGTCATTGTGCTTTGTTACGTTAGTTGTGGTTGTCTGCAGATGCGGTCGAGACAGTCGGCATTGGAGGCTTACCGATGCAGCACTCCTCGGAGCGTTGAGTATCCCTTGGATATGTGGTCGAGCTGATGGAGCAGTTCGGGATGTTCGAAAAAGTCTCGCCAGAGATGAGGTCGAGGCGCCATTACATAAGCACGGCCTCCAATCCCGAAGATTACCCGTCGCAACCCAAGACCAGAATATTTGAGCAACGAGCATCATCAGCTGCATCGCATCGCCGCGAAATACGTCGACGCGTCGCATCAATCGGCCGTTCAACCACCCGCCCAGATATCATCGGACTCGTCTCAATCAAACCCACGGCGGACCAGAGACCAGCCATGTCGTACAACCCCTACGGAGGTGCGTATCTCTTCGCGGGCCAGCGGCCGCCGCATACTGATCTCGCAGCAGCGCCAGGATATGGCCCTCCGCCCAGCTTCGGCTCCTTCCCCGGCGCCGGCGGGCCCCCGGGCATGGCACCGCCTCCCGGACTAGGTACATCCCCCACTTGCCCCGTCCCCCTCGCGTGACGGTCACTGACAGCAGCAGGACCTCCTCCAGGCACGTCATCCGCCCCGGGCATGGCGCCCCCCGGCGTCCAGCCGCCCTCCGCCGCGCAAGCTAATCGTCCAAGTGGGCTGCCCGCCAACTTCCAGCCGCCCCCGAACCTCCCCAACATCAACTTCAACGCAAAGGTGATCCGCCTAGGAGGCCCGACAACCAAGCCCGCCACGCCCACAGGCTCCGGGAGGGAGGACAGCCAGACGCCCGGCCCGCGCGCGGCGCCCGGGGAGAGGGGGTCAGAGCACACGCGAGGCGGTGCGAGGGACGCCGTGCAGGCTTTTGTGCCGTTTTCGAGCGAGGAGAGGTTGCGGACTGTCTTCGTGCACAAGGTCCCCGAGGGAGCAGGGGATATAGAGAGGATACTTAATGCCGTGGGAAGGTTGCGGAGGTGGGACGGCGCGACGTCGGTTCTGTCCGAGAGCTCTGGGACGACGTTTGGGTTCGCGCTGTTCGAGGACGCCGAGGCGTTCTCGAATGCAGTGGAGCTCCTCAAGGACGTCGAACTCCCAAAGAAGAAGCAGCCACCGACAGCACCCGACACCGAGCAAAAGGACGACTTTGAGGGGATTGAAAAGGTCAAGCTACAGATCGCCATCGACGAGAGCTCCCAGAAATACCTAGATTCCTATCGCGAAAGCAGGGGCGACGACGCAGAGGCGGCGTCGAGACTCGAGAGCGCGAGAGAGGAGCTCAAGCGCGTTGTCCGTGAGTTGTTCTACCCGCCCGGCACGGCGCGCGCCGACGGCGACGGCGACGTACGGATGGGCGATGCGAACGGTGAGAACGTCGAGGTCGTCAACATCCCCCTGGCGCAGGAGGACGAGCTCGCCGACATACCCGCTGAGATGCGGGAGATTGTAGCCGGCGAGATCGCGGCGTTCCGCGAGCGCAGCAACAAGCGCGACATGGAGCGCATGAAGCGCGAGGAGGAGCTAGAGGAACAGGAGCGCCAGCGCACCAGCCGGCCGCGGTCCCCCGACCCTGCCTCGACGAATAACATCCCGCTCGGGCCCCGCGCACAGCAGACGCCAGGGGGGCCAAAGGGGAGTGGCCGCGTGGCCTTTGTCAACGGCGGCGTGTCGGGCGCCGATATCCTGACAGAGGAGGACACGGACGCCAGCGACGAGGAGGTCAACCGGCGGCAGCTGGCGCGGCAGAAGAGTGACGAGGAGAAGATGTACCTGGAGGCCGAGCGCAAGTGGGTGAACCGAGAGCGGTCCCGCGCCGCGGCACTGGCCCGCGAAAAAGACCGCGAGGCGGGCGAGGCCGAGATGTTTGAGCGCCGGAGGGCGGAGCAGCTCGTGCGCGAGAAGGAGTGGGACGACGAGAAGGAGGCGGCGCGGCAGGCGCACCCATACTACCGTGACCGCGGGGCGTGGGCGCGGAAGCGGAACGCGGAGAGGGCGGAGGAGGAGAGCCACGACGCCGCGGACCGGAGGGCGGAGGAGGCCGAGAGGAGGAGGGAGAGCGCCGAGATGGAGAGGACGAGGGGCATGGCGGACTCGTTCCTCGATCGCCAGGCGGAGGAGATGGGTCGCGAGGAGGCACCCGCGGCGCCTGCCGCGCAGCCGTTCAAGCTCTCGCTAGGCGCCGCGGCGCAGAGGGCTCAGGCGCAGAGGGCTGCGCCTCAGCGGCGGACCGTTGCTGAGGTGGAGGGTCTTCTCGCCGACGAGGAGGCTGAGGGCGCGGGTAAGAGGCGTCTTGTCCCCATTCAGCTGGAGCCGTCTGCTGCTACGAGCATGACGGACGAGGAGGTCTCGGAGGCCCTGCGGTCCCTCGCGCAAGAGATCCCCAGTGAGAAGGAGGGCCTCTGGGCGTGGGATGTCAAGTGGGAGCACTTGGACGAAGGGGTGATGAAGGAGAAGCTCAGGCCGTTTGTGGAGAAGAAGATTGTGGAGTACCTGGGCGTGCAGGAGGAGGTCATCGTGGAGGTTATCGAGGAGCATTTGAGGGGACATGGTAAGCCGGGGGATCTGGTGGACGAGCTGGCCGAGGTGAGTTTTGCCCCTGTTTCTATCTCCCCCCCTTCTTGCGCTTCCATCGCGGGCGTAGTCGCTCTGTGTGGGACAATCTGCTAACGCACTGCACAGGCCCTCGACGAGGAGGCGGAGGACCTTGTCAAGAAGCTGTGGCGGATGGTCATCTTCTTCACCGAGAGCGAGAAGAGGGGCCTGCCTGCGTAAGGCGCTGGGAGCGAGACCGAGCAGGCGGCTGGGCTAGCCTCTGGTCCGACGGGGGAGGCCGGAGCACCATAAGAACAACGATGGGCTGTGCTAATATATATATGAGGCCGTGTGCCTTTATATTCTTCGAATGGAAGGAATGACTGTTTGGTGTCGTTGTTCCACCCTTGCGAGGGCGCTGCGTTGGTTCCACGGTATGGCTAGTATCTCGGAGTCACGCCAGGTACGACGGAGAAGCGAGTTGCGTTGTGATGACGGTGAGCAGGCCTTCTCTTCTCCTACCACAGCCCTGACATAAACTACTTATCCCATTGTCCCTCTCTTCTAATGTATGTATCATTCATTACTCGACGTTGTCCTTCTCCGACCCACACATCATTCCTTCAACGAGTTAGCATCTCGCGCCCCTTATCCAACACCTCTACGGGCTGATCCTCTCAACAACGTCAACTCCCACCCTCCTCTCCCCACTAACCCCCCACGTCTCCCCAAACTCGTACATCCTCCCCATCGACTCGACCCTCTGATCCCTCTCCTTTCCACTCAACGTTGCCATCCCGGATAACTCATCCACGACTCTCGAGTCAACGACGTAATACATCCCACCCGCCACCGTACCGGGATGTACCACCATCCGCGGCCACTTCACCGCAAAGCTCCCCAGGACCATCAACAACATGAGGCAAAGAACACCGACGGCCGCCCAGGTACACGCCCTGTGGGTGACCCAGGTCTGCGTGGGGCGGAAAGGAACGTTGGTGAGGAGTATGGGCAGGAACTCGGAGAGGAGGGATATCAGAGATGAGAGGGCGAGGAGGGGGTCGCGGCGGCGGATGGAGGAGGGGAGGGCGCTGAGGGGGTTTGTAGGCGGAGAGGCGAGGATGGCGCGGGCGGGCTGGGGGTGTTTTGAGAGGAGATGGTAGGGGCTTAGGAGGGCGACGGCTGGGAGGTGTCAGCTTTTCTAGTTTTGACTCGTGGTCGTGGAAGGGACGGGGCGGTGGAGGTGGGGAGGGCAGGGGAGAGACCAAAGGGACCTACCGTCAAAGAGAGACGCCCAGGCAAAGGTGATGATGACGCCGACAGAGGTAAACAAGAACCGCACCCCAAACGTCTGCCGATTCATGAACCTCTCGAACGGCGTGTCCCCCCCCGTGTTGTTGTAGTACAATATAACAGCCAGCAGGGCGGCAATGAAGACCACGAAGAGCAGCCTCCCCGCGACGGAGAGCATGAAGAAGGGCACCCTCTTCCCAGGCTTCCCCTGCTGTGCGAGGTTGTTGGGGAAGGGGCTACGCCTCGGGACGCCGAGGTCGTCGACTAGGACGCCGTACTCTACGCCTCCGTCCCGCGGAGAGAAGCCAAGCCTGAACCTCCTCCCCGCCAACGCAGCCTGCATCCTCTTGTCCTCTGCTCCTGCGGGCAATGTGGCAATGAGGCCCCTCAGCCCCCCGCTCCCACACAACGCCGCGATCCCCGCGACGCTCCATGGGTTCCCCGCAACGCCAGACACCCAGCGCCTGAGCGAGAGCATGATGCAGACGACGAGGACAGCCATGAGCGCCAGCAACGCCACGACGGCGCGCGCGGGGATCGCAAAGACGGAGAGGGTCATGATGCAGCCCCTCACGCTGGTGGGCGTGCACGTGCCGTCCACGTCGTAGAGCTTCAAGGCGACCGCCTCGCTGCTGAGGGGTGTCAGCAGCGCGGAACAAGCCAGCAGCAGCGACGTCAGCGCCAAGAGCGGCTCTCCCGAGAAGAGGGAGCGCAGCGCGGCCTTCGCGCCATCAGCACCGCCTGTCCGAAGGAGGAGCGCCCTCTTGGCGGACACGCCGGCGGGGTGCGTCAGCTCGTGGAAGGGGTGGTACATGTGCGCCGCGAGGTTCAGCGCCCGGATGGGGATCGCGAGGAGGACGGCCAGGAGCGTGGGCAGAAAGAAGCCTATGAAGTAGTCGTGCGCTCTGAGGGAGAAGACGAGGGTGCGGGGCTCTGGGGCGGAGGGGTAGAGCGTCTGCGTCGCCGTCGGCACGCCGTTCTCGTCCGTTGCAACTGTGGTTGAGGGTTCTGCGAGGACCTCTGTTGTCCTCGTGGTGGGACGCCCCTGTTCGTCGACCGAGGTTATGACCTTCGGCGTGGAGAGCGGCTTGGGCGTGCTGATGACGGTCCTCACGCCCTCCTCGTCCGTTACCGTCGAGACACCAGCGGGAACCCACGTCGGCTCTTCCACGGGCATCTCGAACGTTCTCTCCAGCGTCGCGTAGCTGCTCGGCGGCATGGTGCTCACCACGTCACTGCGGGTGGTGGTGTCGGGGGGCACGTAGATGATTGTGTTTCCGGGCCTGTTCCTGTCGGGGGGCTCCGAGGGCGTGGGTGGCGGCGTTGTCTTTGGCGTGGTGGGCGAGGAGGTCTTGGGGGTGTCAGACTCAGTGTCGGTGTCGGTGTCGGTGTCGGAATCGTCGAGGGAGTCGTCAGACGGCGGCGAGGGGATCGTCTCGAATTGGGCCTCCCTGGCTGCGAGGTCTGCCGGTGGGGTTTCAACGGCGATCGACTAACACGGTTAGCACAGCAAGCAATCACGTCGTGTCATTACAAGAACCCACCGTCGTAGAAGTCAAAGCCGCCGAAGCCTCCGCACCAAGCCTGCCCGCAAGCTCTGTGTAACTTGATATCTCACCCTTTCCAGACTCCCTCGGCAGCGTCTGGAGCGCATACTCCGTCAACGCGACGTACCCCAGTATAACGACGGCGACGATCCCGAGGAAGAACCATCGCAGCTGCGGCGGCCTGTAGTTGGGGAGTGCGCGGACAGTGTCATCGCGGGGGAAGCCGTAGCCGGCTGGCTTGGGGTGGTGGGTGTAGGAGGCATCGTAGCCGCCTGACGCGCGGTAAGGGCTGTCTGGGTAGCCCGGGGAGTTTATGGTCACGGCAGGGATCTCGTGTTGGGGCGCCTGGTGGTAGGCCATCGGATGGGATCAAAGGAGTCGAGACGCGACGAGGACACCGGAAGCACACCCCGTCAAAGGCTGGGAGAGGGGAATAATCAAAACGGTTGAAAGAAGGATCAGGAGTGAGTGATGAAGGAGATGGGGGCATAAAACTACCCCAGCGCTCAGATCCTCCCCCGGAAAACGCCAAGATAACGACAGACATACTCGCGGCGTAGCACTGGTCAGGTCAAGCTGCCACTAGCAGTGCCACCTCCGCGCCCCGATAATCCTCTTTTCAACCCCCAATCCACAGGTCTCGAATCCCCGCTCCTGGCCCCCAGCGTCAGAACCAGCCGCGGCGCATCCCAAAGCGGCGTAGCATCCAAGACGTGGCCCAAGACGTGGCAGGACAATGTTTTTTTCCACTTCAGGCGTCGTAGTGCGGGACACAAAACCCCCGTGCCTTTCTAGGTAGTACCCGGCCCCGCCGTGACGCATGAAGGAGAACGCAAGTGGTCGGCAAGCGCAGCCTGGTCGTTCAGCTGCAGCATTGTGGCGCCCGGCGATCTTCCGGTGATGACTTTGGGGGGACGCTATAGGTCGGCTGGGTAAGTCTTATTACTGCCCTGTGGAAACCCGAGGCCCGGGGCTTAGTCCGATTTCGGGTGTTGAGGCCGGAAGGAAGGGCCTCTCTTTTCCGTTTGGGGAAGGGTAAGAAGAAAGGCTGTGCTGCATGAGGCGCATCACGCCTTCTAAGAGATAGTAGATGAGTTCTTGAAAAGAATTTAAAAGGAGATGCTAAGTTTTTCAATTTTGTTTTGCGGCGTCCGAGAGGAGAAAAAGAGAAAGAAACAGAAGAAGAAAAAAAGGCGGGATGAAGGCAGGCGCCAGGTTGGTTTGGGGCTATGAGACGGCGCCGGGCATGTCACCGCGCCAAATATACTCGCCCATCCTCCGCCCCTTTCTCACTGGCGACATAGCCCCACCACGAGTGAGATAGCAGCCCACATCAGGATCAAAGTGGATGGGAGAAAGTAGGATGGTCCAGCCTCTCGTCCTAGAGACTTGAAGCTACTGACGACGCTCCGGTATGGTGACCAGTTTGCCTTTAACGAGGAACGGTAGATGCTCTTACGAGAGGGAAACCAGAGCGCTAGGTGATTCCCGTACATCTAAACTTCAAAGGGCTGCTCTTCCTCCACTTTGACTGCCAGCCAACCACCTTCAACTGGAGTGTCTACTAGTAATCATCATCATGTACAATAGTCATAACCGCTGCGAAGAAAACGCACCCAGCCGATCTGCCGAGTTTCTCCAACTATAGAGGACATTGTAATTTTGGGCAAGGTGGAGCTAGATTGTTCTTTCGCGCGACTCGGCAACGCCCGACATCCTGTCCCATATGAACCGGCATGAATGCTGGGTGCTCCCACCTGGAGGCCAGCCTGGGTCAGTAGCCCGAATACCACGATGTCGGGTAAACAGAACGTGTATTAGCACGATAACACTCGCGGGCTCCTCGGACATCGCTCGACATTACGGAAAGATCCGTCTATAGTGCCGCGATAGGGAGGGCGTAGATGTCGTAGTTATTCCGTTCATACGTCGAAAGCACGACGATATGCCGTGCCATATCCGCTGTGGGAAATGCCTACGAGGATTGCATATTCTTTTCCGACTAGATATCAGGGTCAGAAACACCAAAGTGTGTAAGTGGCTCGTGCGTCACGTCGTATGTATATGGTCACTACAGTAGAATCTTCCTCGGTAGTAATACCGTGCTAAAGGACCTTTCCCCGCCCGGTGCTATCGTATCATACCAGGTGCACCTTCCCCGTGGCCCGAGTTTGCCTAGTGGGGCCACATCATGGGGATCAGAGGCTGGGGATATGGAAGGTGGGACGCGATCGTTCTTTCCCCAGGCCCACAATGGCCCGAAGCCCCGCACCCCACGGGGCCCCGCGCGTGACCTCCGGAACAAAGTCCAATGAGCACGCTTGTCCGTCCACCTCGCCCGGGTCGATATCCACCGAGGACGATACTTGTATCCCCCCCTCCCGGCAGCCTACTGAGCCCGGGCTCCAGCATCGACACCACGGATGACGGGACGAGTACCGACGATTGGCATCTCCACAGTCTTGCTCGGCGGATGAATATATGCAGAGGACGTCCTTTCATCGGCATACATGGAGAACGAGCTCTCGGGGGCGGGCACCCCGACGCGCAAGGCCCGCAAGAGGCGGATACCAGCAAGTCTCTGCCCCGCAAACTACTGTATCCTCTCCGCTAACCGTCTCTCGAAGAAAGCGTGTGGGTCCTGCCGGCAGTCCAAGGTTAGCTAGCTGTAAGGATAACCCAGATGATCTCGAACATGCTAACGAGACGCATTCACGATGTGACGGCCAACGCCCATGCTCCCGGTATGGCCTCTCCGTCCTCAATATGATCAGCCGTGTGTAGTGAATGAATCTCTCTAACGTGCTGTTGCAGCTGCCGGACTTTGAGGAAAGTCTGTCACTTCGTGGATCCACCCAAGGACGAGCATCAAAGGTGCATTTCGCGAGAAATGGGCCGGGACTGTACCTTCATGCTAACCAGCCATCCAGGAAGATCAAATCTCTCGAACTAGAGATTGAAGAACTCAAGGCGAGACTCCACGACAGCCTACAAGGCCGAGAGGGGACAGGTGCCGGCGACTGCGCTCGGATTCCAGCACCAGGGAGTGTCATGTCGCTTCCAGAGAACCCTACCGCATCTCCCCCTGTCGCACTTGTCAGTCCGCTACTCCGACCCGATGCCATTGGAGTAGGGTCCCTTCCAGGCTACGATGGGTTCCAGTCATCTGCTATGGACACCTCTCCAAGCTCATGCTTCCTGCCCACGGCAACCAGGCCCAAGCGGAAACGCTCGCATTTCCAGGTCGAGCCCGTCGCCGCCCCAAACCTCATCTCCATGGGACTGGTATCGCCCGAGGAGGCCGAGTCGTATTTCAACACCTTCTTCCAGGGCTGCCACCAGTATGTGCCGATCTTCGACCCCGGGTACGACTCAATGGACGGCATCCGTGACCGGAGTAGCCTCCTCTTCCACACCGTGTGTGCCGTGGGATGCCGGATCCTGAATGGGACCGACTCGAGGAAATGGCGCCTCCTCGACTTTCATATCAAGAGGGCACTCAACTCTATCCTCGGCACCCCAGAATGCGCGACCCTCGATACTGTCCAGGCTCTGCTCGTCAGAGCTTGTTACGTGTCAGAGAGGTCTATGCTAGTCACACTGGCGACGCGCCTCGCGATCAACCTCGGCCTCCCCGAAGCTTACGAACAGCTAAGCACCCACCTAGTCGCGAGGACGAACCGCAGCAGCGAGCATGGGATGGTAAGACTGGAAGACGATGCGGCGTTGATGCGCATGGCCCGAACGTGGCTTCACCTTCTCGTTCTGGGTCACATGCTCCATGTCGATGCGGGAGATCTTCTTTCTTTCAGCCTTCGTGGTGATGTCCGGAGATGCCGCGTCCTCCTCGAAGTCCCCTGCTCCACGGACCTAGACCTCCACCTTCTCTCCCAGGTGGAGCTCAACTCTCTACGGGCCAATACCTACGCAGCTCTATCGGATTCATGTGGTCTTCCCGACCACGAGGTGATGACCGTCGTGCGGGACGCCAAAATTGACATTGACCTCTGGTTCCACGACTGGACGCGCATATTCTCGAGGTCCCAGTCACAGAAGCGCACCCTGGGCGTCAACATCCGGATCCAGCGGTGCTGGGCAGATGCCATGGTCCTCTGTCGTGCTGTCCGCGTATCGGGCGTTGAAAACGTCGACGCAATGTCATCCACGCAGCGAAGCATGCTCCTGATGGCCAAGGACGCGCTTGCGGAGCACCTGAACATCGTTATCGAAGAACCGAGGGAGTACTTGCGGAACCTGCGGTTTGCAATGGACTTTGTGTGGGCCAAGTGCGCATTTTGCCTCTTGCTACTGTTTAAGCTTTCGGTGCTGTTGGGCGAAGACGACGAGTGGGCGAGCCGTGATTTGGTCAGTCGCGGGAGGACCTTGCTCGCGGAGCTGCATCGCGCGGGAGGAACTGTTGGCGGCGAGCAGAGCAGCACGAGCCGTCTTTACATCCAGCTCCTGCAGACGGGTATCGAAAAATATAGCCGGACTGTACTCAAGGAAGACGCCGCCTTGTCCCAGGCCAACGACCTCCCGACGGGTACCACCACTGGGACAGCGGCCGACGGGCACAACGAGCTCGAGTCGTTCGTCCCCGAGCAGTTCGTCTTTGAGTGGGACTTTCCGGGACTCACACTGTTTTCGTCGCCTGCTACGGAGACGGGGTGGCTGGATGACTTTCTCAGGGGGACGCTTATTGGGGAAGAGGACATCTATGGGATGGGGTGGAACGCGGTCGACATCGGGTGATTAACATACTTGGGATTCCTCGTGTCTTGTCTTTGGCACTTGCATGATCTCTCTTCCCAACTAAAACACACTGCCATGTCTCTATGCTTCCATGCCCAGGGTGATACTTTTCCGTATCAAATCTACGAGAGTTCGAAGCGCCTCCTGCCTAGCTCATCATTTTCCACAGCCGTTACCTGATATCCCTCCGCACTGACGCTCCTTACATCCCCAACAGGGAGCACTACGACTAGAGACTTCCACGGCGCCACGAACCCAGACGACTCGTTTCGCTCGAACCGGACCCGGACCTCTTCCTTCGTCACGGCGTAGGAGACGACATACTTGGAGATTGTATTCCTTTCCTCGGACGACACCCCGTCATCCTCATACCAGCTGGTTGTGAACCACTTGTTCTGCAGCCCACTGCTGGCCTCCGCCGGCGGGGGGAAGATCTCGACGGCGCGGAAGTCGTCGAGCGGAAGGCCTGCCACGTTCTCTGTCTCCCCCGGCGAGAGGACCTGCACGTCGCGACCGATGGGGACGGCCGTCCCGACTTTTGCAAGCACGGGGATCCCGGCGCCGTGCCACTCTGAGTCAATAGTGGCCCACTGTCCAGCAGACAAGTGCTGGTACGGAGCGTTGAGGTTCAAGAAGCCGAGGTCCGCCTCCGACGCCCGGGGAAGGTAGACCTCTGCCTTGCTCACGCCGGGCTCGTACACGCCCCCAACGAGCAGTGCGTCCCCGAGCCAGTACTGCGTCTCGCCATCCGTGATGCGCTTCGTCCAGACCTCCGGGTCCTCCTCGTACCCCCACCCCGTCCACCGCTGAGGCGGCGCCGCGGTCCTGCGCCCCTCATGCATGAGCGAGTAGAGGTACGGGATCATGGCGTACCGCCTCTTGATCGCCCTCCGAACCAGCGGCGTGACGGAGGGGTACATCCACGGCTCGATCACGTCGCCGACTCTGTTGTCATCCCCCGTCTTGAAGCAGTTGATGGCGAACCGAGGAGAGTGGATCCCCAGCTGGACCCAACGAACGAGCAGCTCGGGGCTCGGTTGCGGGCCCTCGAACCCGCCAATGTCGTGCCCGTAGCAGTGCAGGAGCGACATACCCGCGTTGAGGGAGAGGGCGTTCGCGCCCCGCATGCCGTCCCAGCTCGTGACGTTGTCGCCGCTCCACGTGCTAGCAGCGTACCGCATCGTCCCCGCCGTCGCGCCCCGCGTGAGGACGAAGGGCCGGCGGTCGGGATGCGCATCCACCATTGCGTCATGGGAGGCCTTGCCGTGGAGCTCCGTGTTGAGGGCCCTGCCCCACACGCTGATCTCGGGCCTCGGCCTAGCGGAGTCGGGGGCCTCGAGGGCGGGGTTATCCAGCGCGCAGACCCAGTCGTCGTCGGGGACGGTGTACTCGTTGTTGTCGTTCCACATGCAGTCTATGCCGTCGTCGCAGAGCTGCCGGACGCCGTCGTACCACCACTTGAAGCCGGCGGCGGAGGTGAAGTCGATGTGACCACCCTCGCCGCTCTCGCCGCCTCCGGCGCTCCAGAGGCGCGTGACGGCCGAGTCCCCCGTCCGAGGGTCCTTGAACAGGGCCCCGGCGGCCCGCAGACTCTCGTACTCTGGGTGGGTTGCGAGGACGTACGGCTTCACGTTTGCAATGAGCCGGATTCCGAGGCGGTGATACTCGCTGGTGAAGGCCTTCGGATCCGGGAAGCGGTGGTGGTTCCAGGTGAAGACGTTGCGGGTCTGAGGAGGCCTCTCAGAGACGGTGTACCCAGAGGACATCTGGTGCGCCGAGCAGGGAATGTCGTGCTCGCGGAGCTTGCGCGCGACGTCCAACAGCGCTTCGTGCGCGGGCGGGTCGTCGAGCATGGAGTACTTCATCCCGCCCGATATGTACCCAAACGCCCACCGCGGGACCAGGAGGGGGTATCCGGCGATGTCGGCGTATGACTTGACCACCTCGGCCAGCGTCCTGCCCACGATGAGGTACTCCTCCAGCCCGCCGTAGTCCTGGCGGTAGACGTTGTACCGCCCCCACATGCCGTCCATCTCCGACCCGACGGAGTAGGTGCCGCGGGAGTGAGAGGTCGAGAAGGACGCGATGCACCCCTTTGGCCCGGCGCGGATGAGCAGCGGGATGTGCTTGTAGAGCGGGTCGGAGCGGTGCACGTCGTAGCCGAAGGCGTCGGTCGCGGACATGTCGAAGCGCCGGCCGGAGAGATTCATGGGGGCCGCCTTTTCGCCGAGTCCGACGTATAGTGCGTCGCGGCTGTACCGCGTGTAGTGCGAGACTCCGGGGCCGTCGGCGGCGTAGGAGCGATGGGGGACGTCTTGGTGGAGTATCTCATCGCGGAGGGAGACGGACATGGTAGGCGAGGCGGACCAGTTGAGGTTTACTTTGATATCACCAACCCCGAGTTCTTGGGACGAGGCCGTGGAGGATGTGGTCACCTCGACTCCGGACAGGTCCGACTTGGGGGCGGGGACGCTAGGGTGCGGTGGAAGGGGGTGGGTGTCGGAGGTAAAGGTCGTCCTGAAGACATTGCGCCTGACGACTTCTAGAGTGAAGCGGAAGGGGAGGCCGGGGTCGCCGCTGGAGAGCTTCACAGCCGGCGTGTTCCCCTCTTGTTCCGGGCCAGGGGCCCAGGAAGAGGGGATATGTTCGCGCTGGGGAGGCATGTCTGTAGTTCAGAGTAGACGGGAGACGAGATCTCTCTTGGACTGTGGCTCTGATACACTTCGGCCATCTTACAACACGCAAGGACCGACATGTAGTTCTTAAGCATGACTCTTCTCGGCCGTGTAGCCGATGAGTTCCGTTGTCGGGATGCTTCCGGTAGCTCCGTGAGGGGCAAGACCCCCTCCGCCGACCTCAGGTGCCCGTCCCTTCGCCATGCCCGACGGCGAGTTTCCCGCAGGGTTGCATCCGGGGCGTCTCCCCATTTGGGGTCAACCCCAAGACTGCGAAGTGTCATTGGCCCGGCAGTGAGGGGGCAGTGACAGGGATCGGACAAGAGGTACAAATCTCCGATCAAGAAAGATCGTACTAGTCCGGAGAAAGTCGCCCAAGTCCGCGCGGCATGGGATTGCGGCATCGTCGAGGCGCTGATCGGCGAGTGCCCGGGACTGCGAGTGGCGTCAGACAGCGAGTTGTCTCCATTCCAATGTGACATTCCCCGTAGGGTTTCGCGTGTCATGTCCACTAGCATGAGTGGTGCCGGGATCGGCTCAGAGTCCGCTCCACGCAGCGATGATCCCCAATGTTATCATAGACATCACTCCCCCCTTCGCGACTAGGCCGTGGCCACCTTGTTCTTTTCCAACATCCACATCCTCCGGTTAACCTGTGCCGAACCATTGTGGACATTGTGGGTGGCCATAGCACCCCGACGTTCGTCGCAAGATGCCACCGAAGGAGGACAACGTCGACCCCATCCACCTGGAGTCTACCCACAACCCCGAGCAAGCAGCTTCTCACGCCCCCAAGCCCAGCACCGATGATGATGCCTCGCCAGCCTCCCCCACCGGCCGCGACAAAGCCGCCCAGTTCCTCAAACAAGCAGGCCGCCAGGTCACCGTGACCCCCTCGGACAACGCCCGTGTCCTCCGCAGGATTGACCTCCGCCTCCTCCCCATCCTGCTGTCAGTCTACTGCCTCCAGTCCCTCGACAAGACGACCCTCTCGTACGCCTCCGTCTTCGGCATCATCGAGGACACGGGGCTGCAGGGCGACCAGTTCAGCTGGCTCGGGTCCGTGGTGTACGTGGCGCAGCTGGCGTTTCAGCCCGTGATTGCGTACGGGCTTGTGAGGGTGCCGATTGGAAAGTTCTCGGCGGGCATGGTGTTTTGCTGGGGTGCCGTGTTGTGCGGGATGGCGGCCGCGCAGAACTTTGGGGGGCTGATGGCGGCGAGGCTTCTCCTTGGGACATTTGAGGCGTCCGTTGGTATGTTCGCCCTCCCTACTCTCCAGACACAGTGGGGGGCGTCGGGGACCCTTCGGTTGGGTGCTAATCTTAGTAGCCCCGACGTTCATTGCTGTCGTGCAAATGTGGTATAGGCGGAGGGAGCAGACCGTCCGTAATGCATGTTGGTACTCCATGCTAGGCGTCGTGAACATGGTGGGAGACGACCCCATTGCAGCAGCTAGACTGGTATGCAATTTCTAATACCGTATACAGCTCGGAAGCCTGCTAGCCTATGGCCTAGGCCACATCAACTCGACCCTGCGTCCCTACCAGGTCATCTTCCTCTTCTGCGGCGCCGTAACCGTCGGGTTTTCTGTCATCATGTTGTAAGTGACTTCCTATACTTCGCCAGCTATCCGGCACTAACAACTACCAGCATACTCATGCCTGACTCCCCCGTCGACGCCAAATTCCTCTCGCGGGATGACAAGCTCATCGCCATCGAGCGCCTCCGCATGAACCAAATGGGCATCGGCTCGGGCGTCTGGAAGTGGGACCACGTGCGGGAGGCCATGCTGGACCTCAAGACCTGGCTATGGCTCTCCCTAATGTTCACCATCTCGTACGTTCTCCGCCCTTTCTATCGCCTTCCTCTGTTTCTCTCTCTCGAAGAATCAAGACTAAGCCTGCATCAGGATTCCCAGCGGTGGCATCTCCACCTTTGGCCCGCTGATAATCGAATCCTTCGGCTTCGACTCCTTCACCACGATCCTCTTCAACATCCCCTTCGGCGCCGTCCAGATGATATCCACCCTGGGCGGTGCCTGGCTCTCCAACCGCATCCGCGCAAAGTCTCCCGTCCTGGTCCTCCTCTGCCTGCCCCCTATCGCGGGCTGCGCCGTCCTGCTCTCTGTCGGCCGCGAGCCCTCCGACCGTGCGGTGCTCCTCGCGGGGTACTACATCATCTCGGTGTATCCCGGCATCTCGCCGCTCATATACTCGTGGTCGGGGCAAAATACGGCCGGCGACACGAAGAGGAAGGTCACGACGGGCATGCTGTTCATAGGGTCCAGCGCGGGCAACATCGTCGGGCCGTTCCTCTTCCGCCCGGACGAGAAGCCCAGGTACGACCGTGGCGTGCGCGCGAACCTCGGGCTCTTTGTCGTCCTCGCTGGTCTGGCGGCGCTAGGGATGGTGTTGATCCGGGTGCTGAACCGCAGGCAGGCGGCGAAGCGGAGGGCCATGGGCAAGGCCGATAGGATCGTAGACTTGAGTATGGCGGATAAGAAGGCGATGGGGGAGCGGGAAGAGGGACTGGGAGGGGAGGACGAGGAGGTGGGAGCCAGGGCGTTCGAGGACGTTACGGACCTGCAGAACGAGGACTTTATCTACGTGTATTGACGAGGCGGTATGTATGTCGTTGTGCCCATAGTGACCACTTTTCTTTTGCTGTGATCTAAAGAAGTGGGCCTTTGAACAAAGCTGAGTGGCAGTTGTCAACGTAGTGGCCCCTAATTATACAGTTCTGATGACTCGGGCCTCTACTGCATTTGCCGGCCCACATGCATGGGGAGAAACCTTCATTTTTTTTGTTCTCATTCGCCGCTCTTCATCCCAGCAAAGGTAGGGTCTCGGGATGTTATCATGGCATTTTGTAAATCTCTTGAGGAGGCCTTGGATGACGCCGTCACTGATACTGGATGTCCCGATCCGGTCTGCGTTAAGTAGCAGGGAAGAACGGACGGACCTGGACGGGGGCTGTGAGTTTACGGGGTAATCAAGAGGTTTGGGGGGCCTTGGGGGGTGGGGGGGTGGTTGTTAGGTGAGAATTATCCGATCGGCGAAAGGAGAGATTCACTTCACGTTGAGGCAAAGGGCGCATGTGAATACCGGCGTGAGGTTCCCCGCGGCGGCCGAGCGGGGGTTCCCACCTAGGCGAGGCCCACACCCCGCAGCGTTTAGACCACTACAACCAACCACTCGACGGCCCATCAATCACATGACGCCCTGGACTTACCTCTTCCACAACCATCGCCATATCCGCAACTCCCGTCGTCTCGGAAGCATCGAAAACGCCTTACATATCATCCGTCGCAATGTCCGCCACCGAAGCCGCCGCAAAGGCCTTCTTCTCATACCCGGCCTTCGCCGTCGTAGGCGCGAGCTCCAACCCCGCCAAGTACGGCAACAAGAGTACGTCCCCCCATCTCACCCTGCTTCCCGCTCGCAGTTCCCCCCAACTCCCTCCCCCACTGCCCTCATGCCCACCCGAACATACTCTCACAAGCGGGCAGTCCTCGGCTGGTACCATGGCCACGACCTCCCCGTGACCCCCATAAACCCCACCTCCGCCACAATCGCCCTCCCCTCGGTCCCGACCCCGCTCCCCGCGCTGCCCTCCATCGCGCAGCTGCCGACCCCGACGAAGACGTCGCTCTCGATAATCACGCCGCCAGGCGTGACGCTTTCGGTCCTGCGGGAGGCCAAGGGGCTGGGCGTCCCCGCTGTGTGGCTGCAGCCGGGGAGCTTTGACGACGAGGTGGTCAAGTTCCTGGGGGAGGCGGGGTTCGACGCGAGTGTTCTGGGCAAGGGGGGTGCGGGAAGCGAGGGGTGGTGTGTTCTTGTTGATGGGGACAGGGCGCTCAAGGCGGCGGGGAAGCTGTGAGGGTGGATGCATGGTCTCGGGGGTTAGGGTTCGGATGCTTGGTGAACGGGCGGACGATGGCCGTGGCCAGAGTCGGCGGAGGCGCCGTGCTTTGGGATCAACAAGACGCTACTTCGTCTAGTCAGCAGTACCAAGGAACGGAGCGAGTGGAAGTTCGGGGACGTAGAGTTGGTTCCGAGGATGACTATATATATAAGAGGTCTGCCGTCTCCTTGCCATTTCAAAGCCAGCTCTAACGATGTGTTCCGTTGACAGGTAATTTGAGGCATTCCTCTCACGAACGCCTGGGGCAATAGACCGACGAGATATACCCAGGCAGCTACTACCTCTCTATGCATCGCCCAGTGGCTTGGCGAGGATGACTTCAATGTCACTGCGAGTACGGGCTCGAGGTTTTCTCGTTCTGCTGTGAATAAGCCCACTGTATAAGGCTGGTACAGGTTGTACAATCTTTCATCTTCTTGGTAGATGTGACCCCAGAAGTCTAGACTGGCCCAAATAAGCATTTCGCTTACACGATGGCCTAAATTCCGTTACCGACTCATGCACGGCGACAGATGGGCCCTCGTCTATGATATGTATATCATAACCTGGTTCGGGCGAACAGATCTTCTTCCCGACCTCTCATCCGAGTATAGACATACGACACAGACACAGCCAGGCCTTCGCACCTGGTTCTTGACGAGGTCATCGCGGGGCGGCTCAATGAGCCCTGCTGTCATCCAGCTGTGCGGCCCGGGCATCGCCGACAACTGCAAGAGCGAGAGGTCCAGAAGTCGAAGCTAGCGATAGCAAAGCAAGAACCCGGCTAGGAACCTTTGGTCGAGTGGCGGGAAACGAGGTGCCTATGCCCAAATACGACAGGGGCCAGGGGTTAGGGGCCAAGCTGGGAGTTCCAAAAGGGCGCTGGTTTACACTCGTCGTCGTACGAGCATTCTGCTGGATCGAGAAAGAAAAAGTGCGAATCAGGCCCTGGATCCAAAGTTGTCGGCGCAGGGCCGCCAGACCTGTGCTACCAAGATATACGCCATCGCTACAAGAGTAGACCTACACGCTCCCCGAAAACCGCTCCACCCCACAAGGACCCACGCAACACCCCTCGGCATGCTTAGCACTTGAACTCCCAGGTAACGTCCGCCCACCCCTCTCTCCTCTTCAACCCAATCCCAGGACTCAAGTCCCCCTCGGGCCTCTTCATCGCGGTCCCCATATACGCCACGCCCGCCCCCGGCGCACCCGCCCCCTCGACCTCGAACCCGAGCGCAACGGCCGCCACCAAGCCCAAGTTCTCCGCCTGCGCAAAGTACCTGCCGGGGCAGAGTGTCTTGCCCCCCCCGAACGGAATCATGGCGGCTCGCCGCTTCTTCTCATCCGCGCTCGTGGCTTCTAGCCACCTGTCCGGGCGGAAGACATGGGCGTCGGGACCCCAGACGGAGGACATGGCGTGAGGTAAGCGGGCAGGCCACTGGACGTTTAGGCCCTTTCGGAGGAGGTACTCCCTCCCCGTGGCGGGGTCGCGGAGGGTGGTGTCCTCCATGACGCGGCGGTTGCCGAGCGTGTCGGAGTAGAACCGGAGAGTCTCGCGGTAGCACGCGAACAGGGTGGGGCACTCCTTCTCCAGGCGCGTGATATCCACCGTCGCCTTCCGAGACCCGGCCTCACCCTGCACTGCCGTAACGAGCTCCACCTCCTCGCGGATACGCTCCACCAGCTCGGGCGACTGAAAGACGTTCAAGAAGAACCAGCACAGCGTCATGATTGTGTTTGACGTCGCGGCAAACGCAATGGAGTACTCGGGTATCGAGAGGTCGTCGTCCAGGAGCCCGAGGCGCCGGTGCAGCGCGGCGCGGTTCTTCATGAGGGCCGAGACGTCGGGCCCCTCGTCGAGGCGGTCGATGTAGTACTGGCGTAGCTTGGCCTGGCCCTTTTCCCGGGCGGCGAGGGCTTCGGGGGCGAGGAGAGACGGGGCTACGCCTAGGGCGAGGAGGCCGACGCCTTGTTCAAAGGCCCTGGGGCGTTGGTGGTCAGTCGGGACTGGCACGAGGGAGTTGCAAGTTGGGACTTACCAGAGGTCTCCGGCGTCTTCGGCGCCCAGTGGACTCTTGTCCCCCCAGAGAGCACTAAACGAGGCCTTGGCCACCACCGTGCGCAGCCACTCGAACAGGTCCGGTACGTTGAGCCTTTCGCCGGGGCTCACCCCGTTGATCACCTCCGAGATATCCGCCAGCGCCCGCACGTTCATGCGCAGGAGGTTCTCGCCGGTGAGGGAGCTGTGGATAACCCGCGTCATCTCCTCGAGGTTCTCGGACCGGCTGTAGACGTCCATCTGGTGGGGCGTCATGCCCATGGAGGAACCCGCGAACTCGATCGTGAAGGGGTCGAAGGAGAGGTTGCGGTTGCGCATGGCGGCGGCGATGAGGCCCGGGTCGTTTATGACGTAGAGCCAGCCGTTGAGCATTGGGAGGGAGCAGATGGGCATCGGGGACTCCTTGCTGGCGGCCTGTCAGCTGCGGGTGATGGGGGAGGGGGAGGGGGATGTAGCTGGGGGAGGAAGCATACTATAGGCGGTCGTACATGGCCGTCTTTTCGCGGATCAAGGAGATGACGTGCCCAAAGAAGGGAATCGCGGGCCGTAGCACAGGCGGCTCGCGGGCGCTGACGGAGGGAAAGACAAGGCGCTTGACGAGGAGCAGCGCGAGGGGCAGCGCGGCGATGGCCGTGAGCATGCTGGGCGTCAGGCCCGACGCCGCGTCGGACGATGGGTGGATATCTGCTCCCATTGCGCCGGCGATCCCGCGCGACAATCTCGAGATGTCTGACCTAGGATCGTGAGGGGGAGGTTTTCAGCTGCGGTAGTTGTCGAGCTGACCTGCATGTCGATCGTCACAGGCGAGCTGCCGTTGAGTGGCAGCAGCTGGCGGGGCGTCGGAGTCGCATGCGCGACCGCGAACCGCGACCTTGTACGGAGTACGTACCCGTACGGATACTTCGTCATCCATCAGGCTCCCATTGGCCTAATCGGATACTCATCCCAAAGATCCTGGGTCACACCCAATCCTTCCTGTGCAACAATCCCCAGTCCATATCTGCCCGTGGACATCTCTTTCTGGAGGGGCCAGTCTCCCGGCGCCCCGAAGCCGGCGAATGGCGTGAGCATCGCGTGCTCGGAGCTGGACTCCATCACGCTCCGCCCCAGCTCACAGGATAACTCGTCTCTCATCTCATCTCCCATCGGCTGCAACGGCGCACTCCCGCTTCATCGCCATCATGTCCCTCGCCCCAGATGAGTCGCCCCGCCACTACCCCCTCAACGGGCTAGACCTCTCCCTCTCGCGCTACCACCACCGGCCCCTCGACGGCGTGGACGCCATCGCCAACCGCCTCATGACCCGCTGGCTCTTCCCAGCCCACAGCCCGAACTCCACCTCCACCCCCCTTCACAACACCCTCGAGCTCCCCCTCGTCTTCCCCAACAACCACGACGCAGCGGTCCCCATGAACAACATCTTCCACACGTCACCCAGCCCCCGCCCCCGCCCCTCCTACCACCTCCTCGCCCACTACGTCGGCCGGCAGGACGACGACCTCCCCGCGGACATCCAGGTCCTCCTCCTCTCGCAGGCCACCCACTCCGGAGGCCACCCCTGCCTCCCCGCCTCCGAACAGGACCTAACCTCTGCGCGCTCCGTCCTCATCGCCGCCCTCCGCCGCCACGCCTTCGAGACGAGCCACCCCGAGCTCCGCCGCTGGCTAACCTTTCACCCTCGCGGCCACCGCAGCCTGGCGAGGGACCTCCTCCGCGGCTGCTGCCCCACGCACGCCTACGGCCTCGACGCAGCCGAGCCCCTCCCCTGGCGCGAGTTCGTCTCGAGTGCCACGACGCGGCACTGGCCCCTACGGAACTCGCGCCTCCTGCGCGACGCGCATGGGGCCTCCGCGTGCGGCCCCAACGAGCGGCTCTTGTTTCCCGGCAACGCGTTCCTCCAGGGTGCGCGCCGGCGTCTCGGCCCGCGGCTTTGGGCCCCCGGGCCAGTGGGACTCGCGCCCCCCGTCCCAAACGTATATTCCGGCATCGCGACGCCCCTGGGCGCCGGCAAGGTCCCGGAGGAACACCTCCCCGTCGAGCCGGGGGACCACACCGCGCAGCAGCGCGTCCTGACGGCGCCGTTCCACCCCTACTCCACCACCCTGCGCACGCGGCGCTCGAGAAGCGAGCCGGCCCCGGGGTCCTACATCTACACCTCCCTACCCTCCGCCTACGTCATGGCCGTGCGGCCCGGAACCTGGCGCATGCCGTATATGCCCTTCATAGAGTCCTTCTCCGAGCCGTGGATGTTCCTTCGGACGGAGTTCTCGATGGACCAGGCGCTGGTGCCGCTCTTCATCCCCTGCATGCGGGTCTCGGAAGTTGAGCACCGGGTCAGGAGGCGGAGCTTGAGCAGGAGGCACGTGGGGAGGATGTTCCACGCACCCTCGGACAGGGGCGGGTGCGTGCTCGATGCTCGGGGGCGGCCTAAGCCGAGGGTTTTGGCGGGGTGCTGCGGGTGGTGCCATTCCGAGAGACACGCCTCGAAGAAGTGTCCGGTGTCCCCGTCGAATAGGTGCAAATGCGGGCCATTCCCGGTCTACCACACCGCCAAGAATTGCCCTGTCCCCTGCTCCCGCCCCTGTGGGAGTCCCCTACCGCGGAACCACCGCAGGCACCACAATGCCATGACATGCCGGTACAGGTGCTGCATGTGCGGGCTACGAGGCCACAGCGGGAAAGACTGCAGGCTAAAGAGATGTCGTTGCGGGGGCCAGCACCTGGGGCAGGACTGCGGGTGGAACCCCGTGTGTAGGGTCCCCGGATGTGATCGGTACCTCTGCGGGGTGCACTGTCGGGAGTGTGGATCCACCGAGAAGCCTTTTGTGGGGTGGAGGTGCGCCGCTTGTCTCGGCAACGGGGAGCCGGTGCGTGCCAAGGCCGAGCAGCGTGTTAAGAGGCGGAGGGGCAAGAGGAAGGTGAAAGGCACGGCGAAGGAGAGCGGACAGGCGGCTGCGACGGGCAAGGCGGATAAAGGACGGGGCAGGGAAGCCGCTTGATACCCAGATGATGGTGACGTGGTAGAGGAAGGGGACCTCGATACCCACAAATTAATGAATTACAGCCGTAAAAAGCACGCTATGATGATTATCTACAATCTCTTCTTACAAGGCACACACCACCCAGCGCTCAAAGATCGTCCATCCACGCATCCCCCTCCGCCTCAACGTCAACCCTCGTACCCAGCGCCTCCCTTCCCTCGCGAATCATGTCCCTCAACCTCGCATTAAACGCCTCAAACTGCTCGTCCGCGTCCCGCTCCTCCCTCTCCCTCCTAGCCGCTAGTTCCCTCGCTTCCGTGTCCAACCTCGGACTCTCTAGCGGCCTGCCGTTGCGGAGACCCACCGGCGCAGAAGACGATGGTGGGCGGGCGTCGGCGTGGGAGTTCGTCCTCGTGTGGGGGCGGGATGAGGCTGGCGAGAGGTTGGAGGCGGTGCGGTGGTGCTGCATCCTGTGGGAGACTGGTATCCGAGAAGGGGAGGGCGAGGTGGGAAAGAGCTCGCGAGCTGGCATGGGCGCGAAGGCGGGGGACCTCTGGCCTGCAAAGGAGGCGGGTTCCTTGGGTGAGAGGGCGGGCGAGCCGGCGTGGGAAACCTTGTGTGGTCGCCGCTGGACGGGGGTCTTCGCGTAGTTCCCGAAGCCGGTGCTCGGTCTCGAAGGAGGTGCGGTCGTCCGCCTCCCAAACCCAGCGCTAGACTCAGAAGCGCGAGGCCGGCGCCCGGCGCCAGGGCGTGCGGTGGCGGGTCTCGAGCGCTGGACGGGCTCATCGACCATTACCCAATTGCGGCCTAGCTCATCTCCGACTTGGCGTCTCTTGGCTGAGGGCTGGGATGTGGTGTCGGGGGTCGTGGATGTGTCTAGGCCCAGTCCCGAGTCCCGTCTTGAATCTGGGGTGAAGCGCGGGATGCCGGATTCTCTCCTGGAACCCATACTGAAGCGCGGCGTGTGGACCCCTGATTCCCTCCTTGACTCCGCACCGAAGCGCATGTCCCCTGAGCCTCTCCTCGAATCACCGCCGAAGCGAGGGATCCCTGATTCTCGCCTCGGCTCCGCTCTAGGACGTGGCATGTCCACCATTGGTTCCCTCCTCGGATCCGCGCCGAAGCGAGGTACATCCGGCACCGGGTCTGCCTTGGGCTCTACACCAACGGGCACATCCATCCCTGGTTCACTCCCCGAAACTTCACCGATGGGCGGCGCATCCATCACCGTATCTCTTAGGGCCCCGCCAAAAGCCATATCCAGTCCCGGATCCCTCCTAGGATCCGCACCAAAGCGCGACGTATCCGGCTCTGGGTCCCTCCTCGGCTCACCTCTAAACTGTGGCATATCCACCTCAGCATGCCCCTCGTCAACCCCAAAGCGCGGCACCTCCGCAACGCTCCTCTCATCAAGGGGCCTCCTCCGCGCAATGGGCCTCGGTGGCTCCTCAGCCACCTTTCCTTCTGCGGAATACGCCGTCCCGCCTCCGGCGTAAAACCCCTTGAACGCCCCGGCCTTGCAAAACTCCCAAACCTTACCCACGACGCCACCCACGACGCCGCCAACAACGCCACCGATAGCCCCTAGTGCCGCGCTGCCCCAGCTCTCTCTCACTGATCCAAACAGCCCCTCCGAAGCACCGCCATCGCTTGGGGCGAGTCGTCTCCGGTACGCGACATCCGAGTATGTGCTCTCACCTAGCTCCCCCTCCGCGCCGGGAGTCTCGATCTGGCCCGCGAGGACATAGCGGTGTCCTAGGTCGCGCATGGGCGTCACCTCGGCATCAACACGTTTCCGCTTTTGGGGCGGGTCCGGGAGGCCGGTGGATGTGGAGAGGTAAGAGGATGGGGGGGATGTCGGGGGGCGGAAGACGTTGGGGTGGACGCCTGTTAGGGCGTGGTCGAAGCCACCGGGTACGTGGGGGTTGGACATGGCGCCGGTTTCGGGGTTGTGAGGAGATGTATCGGGTATCGTAAAGGGCGGCCGCCCGTTGGCGTCGCTATTGTAACGGTGGGTTGATTGCCGTATCGCTCGCTCGTCGTCGGGACCGCTGCTTGTTCACCGCTCGTTGGATGCGTCTCGCTAGTCCGCGAAGGAAGGATGATCGTCGGTATATATCGTGGGTGTCCTAGGAAATAACCAGCTCATGCCAGAGCGCAGTCTCCGGTGTGCCGTCCAACTCCACGAAATGTTGAGTCCGCTTGATCCGTTCGGTCGCAGGTCGCAACCAAAAATCCGTCGCGCGTCTCGTCTCGCCAATCGCGCCAAAATCGTAGTACTCTTTCTCTGCGCCCCCTTTTCAAAAATCAAGATCCTGAGCACAAATCCCGGGCGTCAGCCTGCTCGAGTACCACAAATCGCGTGACGCAGTATGGGCACCACCTGATACGGGTTATGCATGACCTCTGAACCGATGAGGAAAAAGATGGAGGGGGAAGAGCTGGCCTGGGCCAACCAAAGCTCCGGCGCTCACCGCCTAATTATCCATGATTCTGCCGGCGCGTCGCGCTGGGGAATCCGGCGGAGTGGAAACAAGTTGCCCGATGGGGAAAGGCGAGAAGACCGAAGGGATGGCGCGGATAGCTCGATGGGCCCTCTTCACTCTATCGGATATGATTTTGTTTTGATGGAGAAATCGGGACGTTCTCCGTCAAGAAGATGTCTCCTTGTGAGCCGCTTCTGCCTAACGTCCGCTCTGGCGGGTCGCTCCTGCCCTTCTTGCCCGAGCATGCTGTCACAGAGCCATGACGTCCGTAACTGGCACTAACGAGCTTATTGCTTTCTTTTGGCACTGGAGCAGTCAGCACGACGGCCCAAGTCCCCACATCCAACCTTGAAACCTCACAACACTTCGCCCTTGGCATCTTCCAGACACGCCGAGACAGCTCCAGACCATGGCCAGGACCAGGGAAAAGAACAAGTCGGGCCGCAAGCCCCACAAACCGGCACACACGCCGGCTCCCCCCGCTGACCCGCAGACCGGAAGCCGCCTCTTCCTCCTGCCCCAAGAGCTCCGCGACGCGATATACGAGCACCTATTCACCTCTACGCGTTTTTCTCACGGCGAGCGCTTCGTCACGCGCCTCGCGTGCCTGAGAATAACCCCCGCGCCCAACGGCCTCGCCCTCCTCCGGACATGCCGTCGAGCACGGGCGGAGATTGCGGACTCGTGGTTGGGGATGGTTCTCTTCTCCTTTGAAGACCCACAGACGATGCTCGACAAGCTTACCTCCATTCCACGGATGGTTCTAGGAAAAGTGCGACGGGTAAGAATCACGGGGGACACGCTCATGCTCTCATACGGCGACCAGGATGTTTACTACCGCCTCACCTCGGCCCTCGCCCTCCTAACGGGTCTAAGACTCGACACCCTCACGGTGCTAGGGCCGCGGGGTGCAGAGGTGAGCTACGACACGCTCGACGGGCTCATCGCCGACAGCCGCGGGTGGAGGGAGCTCCGATACGTGTGCTACACGTCCGAGGTGCTGAGCTTCAAGCGGATGCCACTCAGCTTCGGGGACGAGTACCGACGCCGTCCGCAGCCTTCGCACTGGCGGGGCGTCCTGGAGAGGCGGGACGGTAAAGACTCGGGGGCGGCGGTGGAAATCTACCGCTCTACCGTCCCGGACTCCCCCGGGTCTGTTCTACGGCCCGAAACGCACGTGGCGTTTGCGCAGGAGCCTAAGTCGGCGAAGGAAGCCGAGGACTTTGGGCTGGAAGAAGACCACGCTCTGACAGCTGACAACGAGCGCCTCAAGGAGGTTCTTGTCGTCGCCAAACGCGGCGACGGGGCGGATATTGAGCAACGGGAGGACTCGTTTGTGGACTACGACATCCGGTGGCATTCCCCGGGCAAGACCTGGGCGGAGATCCGCGCCGAGTGCATCGATCGTTTTGGGGCGGAAAATGAGGCTTGGTCTATTGACTATGATGCCGATGGCGGCGATGAGCCCGTGGAGGCTGATGTTTATGGGTGTGTGGACGAGGTTGCGTGGCCACCGCTGCATTATCTCCGGCGGTGATACTGGCCGGGTCTCGTTTTGGAGCCACGTCATTCCTCGATAGATAGCGAGTACGCCGAGCTAGGAACATACGTGGTATGAGCCCCGTCCCTGGGAAACACGCCGGCCCATCTACCGCGGGGGGGGGGGGGGGGGGGGGGGGGGCGGGGGGGGGGCGGGGGGGGGGGGCGGGGGGGGGCCGCGCGGG
>JAMFQS010000074.1:0-94982 GCA_025503055.1 Sordariomycetes sp. B11D1 | reverse complement strand
TGGTTTTCCCCCCCGCCCTGGGCACACCCCCGCCCCCCCCCCCCCGGGGCCCCCCCCCCCCCCCCCCCCCCCCAAACTTCGGGAGCTCCTTCCCCGAATACCTGATATGGGGACCCACCGTGCGCCCTAGCATTACGTGCGTAACTTGGGGGTGGAGTGATGATAGCGGTAACTAGAATCATCCCGTGGCTCGAACACCCACTCCACTACCGGACAGCCCGGCTCTGGCCATCTGCGTGGGTAAGGCCGGTAGACGGCACTATCAGGGGCCAAGCCGGCCATGTGATGATGCCATATTCCATGTTCAAGTTATTTATACCCACCGCTGTCATCGATGCTCATTCCTAAACGTCATCCGTTCCCGCCTTTTCCCACCAAGCCACCCCAAGTCACGTCCGTCACCCCACTCAATCTTCACCCAGACTCGCCCTAACACAAGCCCTGCACTTCTTCCGGAACTCCTTCGCCCCTCCCTCCCTCTCTTCCCTCAAAAGCCTCGCGGCCTCCACGTTCGCCGGACTCTCGTCGTTCGGCGAGTGGAAAAGCGAGATGACGGAAAGAAGAATCGTCTCGGGGGTCTGGACGGGGGACCAGCGCTCCGAGGCGGACTCGTAGCCGTACTGGTCCTCGCCGGGCGGGTGCAGGATGGAGATGCAGAGGGCGCCGTTGGGGTAGATGTTTGGGTGGAAGGGGATGGGGGACTGGAAGGTCATTTGGGGAGGCGAGTGAGGGTATGTCGGGGGAAACTGGAGGATGGCGCGGAAGTTGCCTCCTGGAAGAGGTGGGAAGTCAGTCTTTGTTCCGCGGCGCGGGAGGCGAGCTTCACGGAGGAGGGGAGAAGAAGGGAAGAAGGGGGCGGGCAAGAGGTGCAAGGGAAGACGTACCGCCGTAGTACTTGCAGTCGTCGCTGATCATCAGCATCACCTCCCACTCGAACACGTTCCGGTCCGTCACGAGCCCGCATGAGATGCCGGGAATGTCCTTGCTGCGCTGCATCTCCCTCAACTGCCGGCTGAGCAGCGCGGCGGCCGCGCTCGAGCTCGAGGCCATCGCGTTTCTTTTCCGCGTCCCTTTCGTCCGGTGGGCGGGCGCGTAGATGTGCGCGTGTCGTGGCGGGTGAGGGTGCCTTAGCAGGGAGGGCTAGAGCGAGGCGGGAGGAATGTCGAAGCTTCCGGAGGAGGGCGGGTCGACGACGGGACTAGTCGAGTTTGTGGGGAATTCGCTGGATGTTCCCCTTTTTGGGCGGGTCGTGGGAAGCACGAGGAGCTGGAACGCAGGAAAGATGGCGGGATGAAGCGTCGTTGTAGGGGTCGAAGTCCGGGTCGAGCTTTGACAGCTGGCCGTTGGCGGGGCCAGGCGGGTGGCGGGGCTTTCGGACTTAGCGGCGTTTAAACCGCTGGGCGGATCTTACTGGAAGGTCTTTCTCAGGGACGGACAACTTCAGCCATGGTTGTGCCGGTAATGCCACATACTGAAAGAGTTGTTCTAAATATCTTGGGTTCCGCTATGCTTTCCAACATCCATTTGGAGAGGAGTGTCATTCGTATCTGGAAAGGAGACACGCACCATCGGTCATGGTGAGGCAGGAGTGGGTATCAAACTATTATTACACAGCACGATGGACGCCGTCGGGGAGCCTCGTTGAATTCCTCTGGGCGGCAGATTCTCCCCAGGAATCCTTCACACGCGGGACGCGAATGGACTCGGCTCCGAGCCGCCCACCCTTCCCCAGAGGAAACGCCCTGCAGATATAGCAGCAGTGCCTTCCCAGACCACCGCTAGTCCTGACAGCAGCAGTCTAGTCTCAGAATTTCGGCCTGTATAAGAAAGAGACACCATCACGTATCCCCTGGCCTACTTCTTCGATGTCCCAAAGCCCGTAAAGCCCATCTGCGCCATCATGTCATCCTCGTCATGCTCCCCCTCAACCCTCACATCCTCCCCATAGTCCATCTTCGCCTTCTCAGCCTCCTCCCTCTCCAACCGCTTCTTTTCCTCCGCCTCCTTCCTCCTCTTCTTCCTCTCCTCAAGCTCAACCTCCCTTTCCCTCTCTCTCATCGCCAACCTCTCCCCCAACGACGTCGTCCTCTCTTGCTCCAGTTCCTTTCGTTTCTGCACATGCCAGAGTATCCTCTCCCGAACCTCCTCCGCCGTGGCCCTCTTCACTTTCCCCGTGTGTCCCGTCGCGATGAGATGCTGCATCGTGTTCAGATGATCCACGAACTGCCTGTTATCCTTGAACGTAAGGTCGCAAGCCTCGCAGTAGAATCCCGCGCCCCTTCCGCGCTTCCCCTGTCCAGCGCCAGCCGGCACGAGCTGCACTTTTCCGACGCGGTCCGAGACGTCCAGCGCCGCGCGCCGCGCCGAAATGAGCGCCTCGGCGCCCGTAGGCTGGCGCACGTACTTCTTCCCCGCGAGGCGGGCTTCATACCGCGCCTTGGCCTCCGCGCGGTCGGACTCTTCTTTTTCGGCGGCGCGCGCGGCGGCTTCTTCCGGGTTGAAGTCACGGCGGAAGTCGGTGTCGCCCGAGGGCGTGCCGTAGGCGCCGCCCGACTTTTTGCTGGACATGACGGTGGTTGCGATAAGGGGGGCCGGCCGGGTTACTTATTAGTCGTCGGGCGGTCGTTTATTTGTCGTAGAGGGAAATGGGAGAGGTCGTGTAGGTTCGTGGGATTGGGGCGATGGTGGAGGTGGATTCGGTGTCGGGTGTTGTTGAGCGTTTAGGGATTGGAGAGAAGCAGACGGAGCTCTGCAAGAAACTTGGCGGCCGACCGCGTATAAGGTGCATGCCCCCCGGAAAGTGGGGGTGGGTTTAGTAACTTCCGCGGGGTACGTGGGGCCCAGAATTTCTCTCCCGAAACTCACGACGACCCCTCGTTTACCACCTCCACGAGAATCACATCCAACTATCCCAGTCCAACCCGTTCTTTCGCGCCGACCAGACCCGCAGCTTCGACCGGACCCCGCAAACCGCAATTATGCTCTACCTCGTCGGCCTCGGTCTCGGCGACGAGACTGACATCACGCTCAAGGGCCTCGAGGTCGTCAAGCGGTCGGCGCGCGTTTACCTCGAGGCCTACACGAGCATCCTGCTGGTTGACAAGACTATCCTTGTGCGTTACATCCCCTATATCTCCGTACGGAGGGAGTAAGACATGGATCGCGGGAAGGGAGAACAGTGGGATCGAGTCGGACACAAGTTAACGGGCGTGTCGCAATAGGAGTCGTACTACGGCCGCGAAGTCATCGTTGCCGACCGCGAAATGGTCGAGTCCAACAGCGACGAGATCCTTGATGGCGCCGATACCAAGGACATCGCCTTCCTCGTTGTCGGCGACCCCTTCGGGTACGTCATTATCACAATACCCCTCCCACATCCTTACCCTCTACGACCTCACCCTGCGAACCGATGTTAACTCCCCCTCAGCGCGACAACCCACACCGACCTCGTCATTCGCGCCCGCGAAAAGTCCATACCCGTCCGCACGATCCCAAATGCCTCCATCATGTCCGCCATCGGCGCCGCCGGCCTCCAACTCTACTCCTTCGGCCAGACCGTCTCGATGGTCTTCTTCACCGACTCCTGGCGCCCCGCCTCCTTCTACGACCGCCTACGCGAGAACCGCTCCCTGGGCCTGCACACCCTTGTTCTCCTGGATATCAAGGTCAAGGAGCAGAGCATGGAGAACCTTGCGAGGGGTCGCAAGATTTACGAGCCGCCGAGGTTCATGACGGTGGGGCAGTGCGCGGCGCAGATGCTGGAGGTGGAGGCGGAGAAGGGAGAGGGGGTCTGCGGGGAGGAGAGCCTTGCGGTCGGAGCCGCGAGGGTCGGAGGGCAGGACGAGAAGTTCGTGGCGGGGACGCTGAGGGAGTTGGTTGATGCTGATGAGGTGCTCGGGGGCCCGCTGCACAGCCTTGTGCTGCTTGGGACCGGGACGCATGAGCTCGAGCACGAGTATGTGAGGGAGTTTGCGTTAGACAAGGAGAACTGGGACCGCATTTGGAAGGAAAAGTACGCGAGCTAGGGAGTTTTGGGAATAGACCTTGTTTCTGGCTTGCCGCCTCTGTTGCCGAGCTTAGGGGGCGGTGTTGGGAACCTGCTGCGACCTGTCGATCTGCGGACCTCGAAACGACCTGTCGCTTACAAAGGAGGATACTCGCGTGGGGCTTCCAAGTTTGGGTGTGTGGTACAGTCATCCCACCGTCACCTATGGCCTCGATAATCAGATCGGGCGTCACATCGTCGCTGACGTCATGGTTGCGATGGTCCCGGGGTGATCTCAAGATGCCCACATGATGTCCACGACTTGAAATATATAACGAGCATCTCCCAATCCCCCGTCCTCCAATCTTCACCGCACGACTCTGATACGGAATTGAAACAGTACCCAAGCACGGATAATACACAAACTTGAGTCAGCACGACACATCCCTCCAACACTCACACAACACCACTCATAAACAAAGACACCATGGCGAACGTCCAGCAAATGCCCCCCTCGGGCACTATCGGTGACCAGCCCGCCGACCCCTACAAGACGGCCAACAGCGAGAACGAGGTCCCCATCAAGGAGAAGATGGAGGGCCTCCTCGCCTTCATGGACCGGTGCCGCTACGGCATGATGACGACGCGCGACGCGAACTCCGGCCTCCTCGCGTCGCGCTGCATGGAACTTGCCGCCACTGTATGTTCATGCCATCGCGCTACACCCACCTTGTCTTACCTCGACCGCGAAAAGAGGGAAAAGGAGATCTAACTCAAGACAGGAATCCAACGGCACGGACCTCCTCTTCTTCACAAACACCCACACCCACAAAGTCGACGAGCTCGCCCACGACCCCCACGTAAACGTCTCCTTCGTATCTACCGTCGGCGAGTGGGCCTCCGTCGCCGGCTCCGCCTCCGTCATCACCGATCGCTCCCTCGTGCGATCGCACTACACGCCTACCCTCAAGGCGTGGCTCGGCGACCTGGGCGACGGGAAGCACGACGGGTCAGCAGAGGACCCTAGGCTCGGGATGATCCGGGTGAGGATGCAGACTGCTACTTGCTCGCTTAGTGGGAAGGGCGTGTTTGGGACGGTGAAGGATGTTGTTGCGGGCGCGGTGACGGGCAAGGTTGCTAGTGTTGTGAAGTTGAGGGAGATAAGTGAGAAGGAGGTTGAGCTTTGGAGGACGACGAACATCCAGTAAGGCTCTCCGGTAAAACGTGGATCACCCAGCCGGGGATGAGGATGAATGTACTTCTAGAATGCTATGCTATGAGAGATGAAAGCCCTTTGATCCAAGGCCTGGGATGTGTATGTGAGTGGCTTATGGGGTGCATCATTGAAGGGCTACTGCTTCGCTAGCAATTCTGTCCATAAGTTCATCATCTAGAGATTTGCGTCACGGAATGACCCGTCCTCGACCGTATAGCTGGAGTTTACGCCTCTAAGCTGCCCAGCCCTCCTGTCTTCTCGCCACATGGCAAAAACCCCGCGCGCACCTCCCTGCCACTAACTAACATTATCCCCCGCCCTTACCAACATTTGCCCGCCTTCCCAAGCACCCGTCTCCCCGTCGGCAGGCATGCACCACTCCTCCCCCCGGCCCCCCTCGCCATAAGCAACGCCCTTGAAGGCATGCCCGAAACTGCCTAGGGACTCGACCACCTCCTCATCAAAGCTCCCCGGCTACAGCCAAAACCAGCCGACCCTGAGTCCCCTGGCCTATCTCGAAGACGTTACGCGTCACCGCAACGCACACGCCTTGTTGGCCGGGACGGCCCCGACTGCAAAGACGGCGGGGCTCGGGGTGGGGAGGAAGGTGGTTGGTTTGGAGAGGACATTGAGCGGGGACTTAGCGAGAGGGTGGACCTGTCTCATCATGCCCTTTCAGCTCGGCCTTGGTCCACTGAGATACCTCCTGAAGCTCCTTGTCCTTGCGCAGACTCGACCCCGCCTTCTCCTTGGTGACAGGCCCGTATCACTGCCCGCTCTTCGCATCGAGGCTAGCCGCCGCCCAAACCTGCGAAAGCGCCCCCTTCTCGACCGGCGTCGCAAACAGCGAGACCGCGACGTTAAGGAACAGCTTTGAAAAGAAGCCCGTGGTGCAGGTGGTGGCCGCTGATGCCGCGGTGCACGGGCATGATCTTCCCGTCCTTCTCTCGCTCTGCGAGCGCCTTGGCGTAATGGATATCTGCGCGCTTCGAGGTCGAGGGTGCAAACAGTTCTTCGAGGCCTTCTGTAATTCGAGATGCCTACATACATGGATAATATCAAGGCTTAAAAGCTAGCCTTTCATTGTAGCGGTATAAATATCGGCTGCTGTTAAGCATTCGATGGCAACGGTACCATTTACGGCTCTTGTTCGAAAATGTCCTGGTATCAAAAAGCGGACACTCACCCTGCACGCCACCGCTGAAGACAGGTGAAGCCGCGCTTAATGGCTTACGCCCCGGCGATCCTTAGACTTATCGCTCTACCGTCGGGGAGTTCCGAGTTTCATGAGGCACTGTAGATTTACGCGGCAGCGGTTATTGAGCCTATGAGGTACGATGAAATTCATAAACGACATAACACTTGTCGCTCCGAATCTATGCAGCGATGAGTGGCTGTTATCCATCGTTGTATATCATATTCACCACGTACGCGGATAACTGCGGACTAAACGTCTCGATTCAGGTGTCACGCCTCTATCCGTGTGTGTTCTTGTCTTCAACTTGACTTCTGCTGGGCCAACTGCTGTGTATACAACCATTTTCTTCAATATCGATCACGACAGCGAGGTATGTACAGAGGTGATCTACGTAACAGTAGACAGGATTTACCTCCAGGTTGTCGAACTAACATGTGAGAGGTTTGAGGGCACATGGCAACTTGTCTTTTCTACATGCTGACATCATGATGTTACCATTTATATATGTACCCAGGAAGCTGCTAGTCGACGCACGACATACCACATAGTCTCAATGTATCGGGAGAATTCCCTATGCTTTCATGTAACCTCCGAATCCATTAGGAACGACAGTTTCCTGAACATCCGAGACTTACCAGTCAGTCACAGCCTCCGGCCACAACTTCAACTCGTGGTCCCTCGTAGCCGCAAAGAAGTCCACGAATTCGCCGTCAAGTATCTCTCTCGCCACACTCCCATTCCCTTTCGCTCTGAACCTCGAAACTGCCTCGTCAAGGGTCAGGGCAACCGCGCGGCTCTCTCGCCCTCGGCCAGCGAGCCAGCCGGCGGCACAGCGATCTCAATCTTGTTCCGGACCCCTCTCCCCCCGGCGGCCAGGATCGTCGCCAGGGCGTAGTGTGGATGGAGATCAGCGCCGGGGATGCGGACCTCGAGGCATGTCTGCGCCCGGCTTGAATATGTGCTCTGTGATGAGACGGATAGAGGCCAGGCGGAGCTCGAGGCGTCAGCTGACGTTGACGGAGTCCAGTAGTTATCGATCAGGCGCTTGTAGGAGTTTACGGTTGGTGCCCACATGGGCATGATGTCAGGTAAGGCGTCAAAAATACCAGCTAGGAAGTGACGGCCGAGGTCGGGGGGGGAGGCGATGTCGGGCCATAGGGGGTTTGGCTCCGGGGGGGGACGGACAAAGAGGTTGTTGCCTTCGAGATCGGCTAGGGAGACGTGGATGTGACCGGAGTTACCGGGTGCGCCGTAGAGGGGTTTGGCCATGAAGCAAGGTGCGATGTTTTGTTATATCTATGCCGATGGCTTTCGTAGCCTCCCCGTCTTGTAGGTCAATGAAGTATTTCGTTTCGATTGATGGGTGTGGAACGCACTTGAAGATCGAAACTCTATCAGCCATCTCATCAACGTCACACACTCACAACGCCTGGAATATGGCCAGTGGAACATTAGTACACCGGAATAACTGTACGAAAATGCCAAACCAAATGCCAGTGAAGGCAAAGCTTACAGCTTCAGACATGCCGGGACCGCTTGCAGTGTGCCAGCCCTCGATCTGGCGATTCACGTCGAATATCCTATGGAGATAGCCATTTTTCCCAAGAGGCTGCGTCGTGCTGTACTCTAACATCCCTGAGGCAACGGGTCTGACGAAATTGGGGTTGTTCTTGGAGAGGAAAGCCCCTAGGTTGCGCCAGGATTTGCCTTCGCCATACCCGTCTTCGGTCGGCGTTTGGAACTTGTAGAACTCGGGTTCAACTTTGAGAACGGCCATTAGCTGGGATTAGCAGTTTATTGAGTCTCGAGATGGCTCAGGACGTGTGGTTCTGTAATAACGTACCCCCGGCCATTGCCCTCATTCCTTCGGCCGCGAGGGTGTCACGGATCGAACTAATAATGCTACGACCGCACGCGAGAACCGGCCTGTCATTGCTCTCATAGTAAACCAGGGAAAACGGAACGTTGTCATCGAATGGTAACCGCCTGAACGACGCAAGATCTGGGATGGCCACCAAGTCGCTGTACGTCTCCTCCGCGGTAGCGATCTCAGAACTGTGGAGCGCATCGTGCATGTCCCAGCCGAAGACGGCAGAGCTCATGGCGAGAACTCGGTCGACGCTGGCGAGGAATTTCACCTTGGCCATGATCTTTCCGCGCAACAGCCCGTCCGAGTCGACGCCGGCGACCCTGACCTTGCGGCCGTTGGCTGGCAGGTCTGCAACGTTATCTCTGGTCGCAAAGGTGTCCTTGAGTGCGTTGTGTGTGAGCCCATTGATTTGCGGCGGAGCGCCATTTGCGGAAGGTGTATTAATCATGGCTGCCGTTGCCGGTATGCTTCGCAGTATCAGGTCAGGCGTGGTTCGCGAGGTCGATGGTAAATGCTGGTCCTGAAAAGGCTAAGTAACGATGGAGCCGGCATGCTATAGCCATCGAAACTCCTTAAACGGCCGGATCCGGAGCTCACCTGATCAGCAAGAGCATAATGGGGCGTCACGGGCTCCACCGTCACCTCGGCGTGGTTTCCCGGCGGGCGGGAGCGATCGGGTCTCTCCCGACTTCGGTTGCGGGGCCGCCGCGCTGGAATCCGAGACCGCCGTAGACAAGGAAACCCACCTTGAATCCTCCGGCCAATGAGTGGACGGAGCGCGCGGAAGGAATTGCGGTTCACCGTGGACGCACTTTCGCATCTCATGTCGATCGATCAAGCGATGCAGCATTCGAATGGTAAGTAGAGATAGTGTAATTGAACCGCAGTTACAACGTTCACTCCAGCATGGATCATTGAGAATCAAGCCATCTAATACCAGTATGCCACACACGACCTACGCCTCAGTGATCTATCGGGTTTTCTAACCCACTGTTCGTCTGCATAGTTATAATTTCGGTACGGATTACCCAATGCCCGGAAGACTCGCTGGAAAGAATGCGATCATCACGGGGGCTGCCGGGTGCGTGATACTTACTTCCACACGGTCGAGGAAGGTTGATTACGGCGATCCGTTGGCTAACTTTCTTGGCGGCAGCGGCATCGGCCTAGAAACCTCCATCTTGATGACCCGGGAGGGCGCCTCAGTGCTCATGACCGATGCCAGCTCCTCCACCTTGGACAAAGCTCTTGCAAGAGTGATAGAAGTCATACGCACAAGAGACGGCCGCGTGAAGACTATGGTGGTCGACGTCTTCAAGGAGGCTGATTTTGAGGCTGCCGTCAACCACGTGGACTCATGGGGCGGCGTAGACGTCATGTCAAACAATGCGGGAATCATGCATCCAAGTGATGGCGATGCTGAAGAGTGTCCTGATAGTATCTGGGACCTAGCCATGAGTATTAACGTCAATGGTGTATGGTATGGTTCGAAGCACGCGGTACGCCCTATGCGAAAGCACGGCAGGAAGAAGGGAAGCGTTATCAACACGACCAGTATCGTCGCCCTGGTCGGTGCTGCTGCCCCCCAGCTGGCATACACCGCAAGCAAAGGCACCATCCTCTCTATGACTCGTGAGCTTGCCGTAGTCCATGCCCAGGAGAAGTTCCGCTTCAAGTCGCTATGCCCTGCACCCCTCAAGTACGGTTCCCCGCCCTCCCGCGCCCTGCGGTATCCTCCTAATCCCATGATGACGCACGTTGAAGCACCCCCTTGCTTCAGGAATTCCTCGGCGGCGACAAGGACAAGAGGTTTCGCCGTGAAGTGCATTTCCCGAGCCGCCCCTTCGGCGAAGCTATTGAGCAGGCCCAGGCGGCGGTGTTCCTGGCGAGCGATGAGAGCAGTTTCCTCAATGCTTCTGGTTTTGTGGTTGATGGTGGGTTGACAAAGGCCTGTGTGACGCCCATGGGACCCCCGACGGTTGCGCCGAGGAACTAGGGGCACTAAGCGCGGGTCTCACATAGAGCGAACACGGATAGATGGTGTTGAAAAACAGATCAGATAAGTCCACTCGCCCATTTTATTGTGCACCGATGCTATAGAAAGATGACAGTAGATACTTGGCGCCCTGGCCCATCCCCGGCATCCACATATCGCCTCCGAGATGAGATTATGGAGGCAGGTAGGTTGAAGGATGAGAGCCGGGTGGAATGGGGCGGAAGAGAGGAAATGACGGACGGGCAAGAAGACAGTAAACCTGGTAAGGATTTAGATGTAAGAGCTAAACCAAGAGAGCTACGGAAGAAGCGACCGATGCAGACAGCTGTCACTGAACTGAGACGGAAGTCCTGGTACCATTTTTCGCATAGACTACTGGCAAGATACAGGACTTGTCAACCCACAGTGAAAAGATTACTTCAAACAAGAATATTTCCGTGGCTGGAGTTACTGGATACATGGGGAAGGGTACGTCTCCAGGGTGTTTCAGACGGCCCCCACAGTGGAGTTATCTCATTCCGACGGGGGTTACATCGTAACAGTTGGGTTGGCGCTAATGCGTTCGTTTCCGAGGGTGGTTTGGCTCGCTAAGCGATGGGCTTTTGGTGCCCACTCATTCAAGTGGTATGGTTTATAATGCTTGTTTACCCGTGTGTGTTGGAAATCGCTCCAACTCATCGTGCAGTCTCCCCATGTTGTGGAATAACGTGTCATGGATGTGGGAGTCGATTATCCAGGAGTTCACACTACCAAGCTTCTCCCGTTGCTACTGTACTTGTAATTAGATTCTGCGAAACGCGATGTGGAATAGAATATTTGCATATAAACGCGGGGGGAAACCCAAGATGAGATTTCACAACACGGCATACAGTCGAAGCACTTGTAGCATCTACTCGTCCACCTCTCTGCCATTTCATAAACACGCGGCGATACTCCCCGTTCATTGCCCTGGAATTGCACGCCTCTTCAATACAGCCGAGTTCTCGCTTAGGCCCGCCCAGACATGCGCATCCAGACACGCCTGCCGACTCAACAAAACCGCCCCCCTCGTCCTCTCTCTCATCTTAGCCTCATCGTCGTCAATTGTCTCCTTAGACTCTGTCCCTTTGTTATATACCTTGTCAAGCACCTCCCTGAGCCTATAATCATCAAGAATCCCGTAATTTGCCGCCTCGCCCCGATACATAGTCATGGCACGGTCAGCGTCACGCACGAGGGTCGTCCTCCTGCCGTAACTATCCTACTCGAGACACGGCCGATCTTATAGCACAATCTCCAGAACTTCCGATTTCTCCGGTATAGCATTAACGGCGTCCCGTAATAAAGAGTTAAACTCTTGCGCTCGGCGCCCCATCTCGGCCAGCATCTCCAAGACGGTAGGCCTTACCTCGTCATCGGCCGTTCGCACTAGCCACGAGATGTCAATTTGCAGGCGGTATTTCTTACTTTCTATTCTATTCGTGCCGCTTACATATAGAGTCTTGAGCATGCTTACTTCAGGAATAGGAGGGCCCAGTAGAGGGTAATGGCCCACCCTTGGCGGCGGGAGGATATGTGCTAGTCGCGTTCATAGATCTAGAAAGGGATGCCGGCCTCTGAGACCATTAGTGAAATGCCTTACAAGAGGGAGAAACGGGGCAAAGGAGAGTGCAAAGTCGGTGCTGCGGGAATAATTACTTTCTTCAGACCGTTAGCGAGAGGAAGACCAACAGTTCCCGGGTCGATGATGAGAACAGACTTGCTCGGCATTGCGACGTCGATTGCTGGCAGCTATAGCTTGAAAGAAAGAAAAAAAAATTCTCCAGCAAACTCTGTGCTTATTCGACTCTCGGTTGAGGAAGCAATGTCCCTCTAGGTCATGTCGTCCGGTGTAGTTTATTGCTCGTCCGGCCGACTTCATGAGTAGGTTCAACCCTGAACCTCCCCGCTAACCGTGCCCGGGTCCCCCTGACCCACTCACTGTGCGGGGCCCCGGATTCTGAGGCTGCACTAGTGGGATCAGCGGAGGCGGGGCGGGGTACGCGAGCGGGGTTGTCGCTCCGCTAACCGTTGCGCCAAAGTCCTATGCTGCCGTCGGATCGACCGCGCACTGGAAGTGACGTCTTGTGGTGCCGCCGGGCAACACAAGTCCGCGCGGGGAACCGAGACACCGATGGCGAGGCGAGCTACATGTGGAGCATCGGTATCAACCAGACTGCCTCCCGCTCGCTAGTTCCCTGATGTAACCGTGCATATCGTACCCGCACACCTCCTCAATTTTGAGCTTCCCCGGCCGCGTGCTCTTTGTAGACCAACCGATGCGCTCATCCAGGTTCTCTCGCGCCAGCCTGCTGGCCTCCTGAAGCCGAGTAGCCCGCGGCTTGCGCTCCGCCTCGTACAACTCCAGGCGTTTCTCGACACTCAAGTTCCCATACTCTCCCGAGAAGAGGATCCCCAGCGCGCCGGCGTCCTCCATCGCCATGCAATACCCCTGGCTCTGGTCGGGCATCATAAATGGGCGGCGTCTCTTAGGAGGGCACAACGACCCCTGGCCCAGTGGGGGCAAGGATCGTGACTGTAGAGCCGCCACATCTTGATATCCTCGGCGCTCAAGAAGATCTTCTTGACCCTCTCGTCGAGTCCGGGGATCGTGTCCGCAAGGCGTTGTCCGGTGGTCGAAATGTTCCACCCGTCCTCGGTTTGATCGTTCGTGGCCGCGGGATAGAAGCAGTAGCAGGAGATGGCGTTGTTATCGCTGCATGGTGGCATGGCAATCTTGGTGAAGCCCTCGCCGCCCAAGAACTTTATGGCCTGATCGTTCAGCAACTCGTCGGGTCGAAACACGCGGACCTTGTCTACGTAAATGATGCAGCGGTAGCAGCTTGACCGGGGACCCCCTGCCACTGTCCGACAAAGCCACCTCCTTCAGGTGATTGTGCAGGTCGATCCGGTAGAAGTTGTTGTAGTCCGTGCCGAAGCGCTCGCGATAGTCTCCGAGGGGGTATACCCCCTCCACGTCGCCAGTGCCCCACTCGCGGCGGACGAGGCTCTTGAGAACCACGGGCTTGGCTGCGGGTATGTCGATGTCCCATTCTCGGAGGAAGGAAGAACTGTTGGACGCGACGGACAAAGACGCGCCGACTTCGCCGCCAAAGTCGTATCGCTCGTATAGAGTCGCACGACGGCCGGCGCGACGCAATGCTATCGCAGCCGAGAGGCGTCCTAGGCCCGAGCCAACAATGGCAACTGAAAGAGGTGCGGAGGGGTCAACTATGCCGGGCATGATTCTCGAGAAGACCAGGCGGTACGTGTGGACGGATGTACACTGGCAGTCCTAACGGGGGAGTGGGAAGGAAGCAGAGAAGATCAATAATAAAGGGTATGCAAATTCCCGCCATGATATGAATCAGCTGTCCAAGGGTCCGTCTGAACGTGATTAGGTGAATCTCTGATCTCTGAATGTGCACTGGGACTCGCCCAGAGCTAATAGTGCCTTCTGAATTATATCGGCCCCGACCGTGTCAAGAGATTGTCAGCTCGACTACCACCCTCCATTCTCGCCTAAACCGCCTAGCCCTATCGGCGCTGCATACCTCAGAGACTCCCGACTGTGTAATCGTATCATTACCGAGCGGAGAACATGGGCTAGTGTTGCGCGGGTTTGGTCTTCCGAAGTCCAGCAGCAAGGTTCACCTCACCGTACGAACGCGCCAAAGCAGTCGAGAATGCAATACCCGACGGCTGCACTAGCTCTGCCCGGACCGCCCAGCCGTGACGCGGCCCCGATCAGCTCCTCTATCCCAAGGCAGCTCTGATTGGAACTCGAGCGCTGGCCAGAACGTGTCCTCGGTACTTCGGACCGCAGACTTTCCAGGGCAGAGATGCGCCGGACTACATCCCGGCCAAGATCACCCTGCTTTCGGTCGGTGCTGCGACAATGCTACTCGGTATTTGGTTGAGGGTTTTGTGTGGATTGAGAAATCGCAAGCGAGGAGTGATGGGCCTATGAGCGGCTGGGGTGGCTGACGTTGGTGAAGCGGCGACGGACCTAACAGACCGGACTAACCCCGGTTTTATATACGTTTATTGAGTCACTGCACGTACATGTATCTGATACAAAGTGTTTTATATGAAGACGAAGAATATAACAATATGACTTGTCATTGGCTCCGTTTTCTCGGATGGTGATTTGTATCTCTTAACTGTGGCCAGAACCGCGCCTGTCCATCAAGATGGCCAACGACCAAGACGATGGCTTGAAATGATATTGCAAACGTATCAAGGGGGCGAGAGACCATAGTATGGGAAGAATACCTCGTCTATGGCTGACCATTCACCCTAGGCTTCCTCCTTCCTTAGTCCCAGTATGCAAAAGCTCCTTGCCTGGTGTTTTGGTCTAGCTATAAAGGAATAGGGGATTGGTATTTACTAGAAGTTTGGCCTTGTCGTACGTGAGGGCAACGAAGATGGTGATGATTAATACGTTGATGATAGGGATAAGGATCGTAAAACTTGCGGGTTTATGAGTCTTAACCTTTAAAACCTACGATAAGCACGGACGTAGCTGCTTTCTAGTTTTTAAAACCTGCGATCCCGGCGTAATACACATACTGTGTTTATGCGAGGCGCTTTCCCAGTGCAGCCTGGCCACTGGGTTTCTGCGGGAATGTGCTCCGGAGCGTCTCGTGGTTGGCACGTGGACTTCCATGAGGGAAGATACAGATACGGCATCTAGTTCTAGGGTACCAAGATTCATGGACGAAAAAGAAGCCGTCTTATCGTGGCGGTTCATGTGGAACCCATCTTGGACCGACTCGGCCCTGCGACGCGATTTCTTTTTGGCAACGGAGGGCTTAGTCGGGGCCAAGAAGGAGGATGTGAGCCTATACTATAGAGAGGAGGAGATGAGACAGACGTACAAAGTCTCAAGCTTCGATGGCAATTCGCTCCCTCTGGACCGTTAGCGAGACATACCGCCGACCGCTCTCGCGCCGTTGACAAAGCATGTACCTGTTTGCCCGGCAGGATGACTTGGATTCCTAGCGGGTCTCTTTTACGAAAAAAAAAAAAAAAAAAAAAAAAAAAAAAAAAACTATAAGCGTTATCTTTACTCGATCTTCGATTTAGAAAACCAACGCCCCTTTAACTAGCATCGCCCGAGCTAGTTTCTCGTCGTTCCTTGGCTTCATCAGGCTCACCCTTGCACCTCACCTCTGCGTTACTTGTGCTCACCTGACACACTCCACTAGTGGTGCAACGGCCGCCCAGGATAGGTAATCAGGTGCGGAGGCTGATGTGAGAGCGGGGTCGCTGAGGTCTGCCCCGCAGCGCCGGAAGTCCTATGCGGCCGCTGGATTGCGTGCTGGAGGTGACCTCCGGTGGTACCGCGGGGTAGCACAAGACCGCGCGGAGGACCGAGCCACTGATGGCGATAATTACTTACAAGGGCGCTTGCACGCGTGACGATTAACTTATTGTTCGGCTGTCTCCCTATTACGGACGACTGTAATGGATTGGCACTTGCTCTCCGGCCGAAGACTCTCATTGGCGGCATTGCGGTGTCGGTGCTTCGTTCGAAGCATTCCGTGACCTTGGTCGGAAACAATTCCGAAAACATACCGAAGTTGGTACGCTGTATTACAAAAGTCCGGAATTCGGCTAACTGACGAAGTTGTTCGGATCCACTATTCAGCAGAAGCGCTATAAATTGACCCCTTGCTCAGACGCATGACCTAGTCGACACCTCGGTCTTCAACGGCTGTCTCATCTTCCAAACAGAAGCCAGCTGCACTCAGAAAACCCTTGATAGTGCAAAAAAAAAAAAAATGTCGTCACGTCCTATAAACCGCGTCACGCTCTTCAAGATCCCGTCAGAGGAGGACCGGGCTCGCCTCATCGACATTTACCGCACGCTGCCCACTCGCGCCCTCAAGGACGGCAAGCCGTATATCCTCTCGGCGACAGTTGGCCCGACGTACGACGATGCGCGGAACCAGGGGTATACGCTCGCCATAATATCGACATTTGCGTCCGTCGAGGATATGAAGTACTACGACAATGACTGTGCGGCGCATGCGGACCTCAAGAGTGTCGCCAAGACGATGCACCAGGGGGTTATGATGGTGTACTTCCAGAATGCGCTGTAAGCGGAGGTGCGTTGGTGATCTTCCGGGGGACGGGTCGAATATTGGACAATGGAGATGCGGAAGGCGTTGTCATCTGGTAGACCAATAGTGCCAGTCAGCTCAATTCAACGTGCTCCGCGGATCTGGCAATGTTCGGCTGAAAATCTCTCTTGGTGCGGCTGCTGGGGCGTGTGGCATGGGAAACGTCCGGTTGATCGATCCGTGTTTTCTGCTCGCCGCTTCTCGTCCGCGCTGGCAAGTCGCGCGAGCAAGGGCGAGCTGGATAACGATGGGTGGGTGGATGCGGACGGGGTGGTGCAATGCTCACGGTGCGGGAAAGAATCCTGGAGGCAGCTTGAAGAGCAGCTAAAGGCTTGCTAAAGGGGTCTTGGTGCTCTATCTAAACCTGAGAGTTGCCGTAGTAAGTTTAACGCTAGCCTAGCCGTCTTACACATCGGCGAAGCGCACTTTATCAAAGACATGGTATGTTCCGACCTGCGTACTCTCCGGAGCCGCGCGCATCTCAAAGGTGGCGCCGCCCGGGTCGGCGCCCTTGGGGCTGTATTCCGCGTATGTGTCGGAGCACTCCCCGAACGTGTAGCAGGCCCTCGAGTGCTCCTCGACCCCTTCATGTTTTCGACGGGCCAGTCGACGCGATGGGGCATGGCCCTTCCAGCCTTCGTCCCGCATAGATGTGTTGCCTCGTGAGTGTTTTCTGCAGCGGCTTTCCATGCCGCAAGGGCCACAATATGCGATGTGTAGAGATTCGTTTTTCTCTTCGTCGAGCAACGGTGGCTGTAGCGAGGGGGCGGGGTGTTGTGGTTTAGCGGTGTTGTCGTTTCGCCGGTTTTGGTTCTTGTCATGGTGCGGGCGGAGGAGGCAGCTCCTTATACTTCGACTTTCCGCTTTTACTGGAGCCGAGAATAACTGCGAGGCTTTCCTGATCTTATTCTCTGTGGTCCTTCGGGGCTGGGGCTAAACAATGAGACGTGAGGCTTCTACTTTCCAGGCCCCAAAGTCTCAAAGGAGTTTAATAACGAGACAAGTGGGCTATTCGAGCCACCAAGTGGAATTGATAAGCACATCAAGACACCTTGTCTCGCTCTTTCCCGCTCCCCGGTATTTGTGAAGTCTGCTAGGCGTCATGACGCCAGTCTCCGTACGCCATCAAAGATACATTACTTGAATATCTTGAGCACTACTGTTACGGATCACTATAAGTTTGTTCAAAGTATAAGGCAAGAAGTGTAGATTTAACCTAAGCTAGAGAGAAAAGAAGGAGAAGAGATCATCTCCGTCCAAGCCGTGTGCGGGGGAGCTCATGCGCTGCGTGCCCCGTGATGAGTGCCGATATCCTGCCGTGAGCCGGGCTGGGCGTGGCGCATACATGGCCCAAGGTGCCAGGCGTCAGCCTGCGACAGTACCCCCGCAAGCGGCTGCAAGGTTACTTCCGCAAGCTTTCCATGAAGCGCCGCCGGATGTCCTTTGCATGCTCGATGTTCTTGGCCGACCGCTCCTTTGTGTCCTTGGCCCTCCTCTCCAGCCAGCTGTTCCGGTCCTTGACGAAGGCGTCCATCCGCTCCTGGCGCTGCGCGACCATTGCCTTCTTGGTAGCGTCCAGAGACTCGACGTCGGGGCCCTTGGGCATCTCTCCGGCCGGGAACTCGGGCTTCCGGGGGATGCGCTTCTCGACGGGCAGGATGTCCAGCTTCGGGCCGGGCAGCGTCTGGTACCAGTACGCCGTGGACGACCAGTCGTCGCGCAGGTGGTTCGCGTGCCCGCTCTCCAGCGTGACGCGGATCCTCTTGTTGAAGCGCACGGGGTCCGCGAGGTGCCACCGGTAGCTGACCTGGTGGTTAGGGACGTCCTCCTCGTGGATGATGGAGCCGCAGAAGGGGTACGCGTTCTTCTGCATCCCCCAGCCCTGCGTGAAGTAGTCTTCGCCGCCAGTCCCGTGCATGGAGGGCGGCCACGTGTCGTCGTCGATGAAGATCATGTCGTCGCCCTCGCCCCACCACGTCCCCTGGAAGTGGGCCACGCTGTGGTTGCAGCCGATGTATTGGCCCGCGCCCTCCGTCTCTAGGATGGTGTAGTTGTCCTTGCCGTCGAGGTTGGGGACCTGGGTCTCGAGGCTGTTCGTCTGCAGGTCCGCGGGGGCCCAGCCGTTCGTCGGGTTCTCGCGGCGCCAGTGGGCGTGGAAGTAGAGAACGTCCTTGCCGAGGGGCTCTGGGTGGAGCTCGTAGTCGATGTAGAAGTACTGGAAGTAAGCCTCGTCGTTCTGGTTCTCGATCTCGATACGAGCGCGCTTGTTGAAGGGCATCTGGAGGTAGCAGTTGAAAGCTGCCGCCCCGCCAAACTTCTTCTCCTCCGAGGGCTTGACGGAGACGGTGAAGGGCAGGGACTGGAAGTTGGCCGCCATGGAGTGGCCGACGCAGAAAAAGTCGCCGATCGGAGCAATGACGTTGGGCGTCTCGGAGTCGTCCCAGTACATCCTGATGACGACCTTCCGGTAGTAGTCAGGGTCGTTCTCCTCATAGTTGAGGCCAAGAGCGTTGTGTATCTCCATCATGGCGACGCCCGACTTTGAGTAGGGGATAAGGCCAGGCCCGAGGATGCGACGGCAGGTCTGGACGAACCAGAGGTGTGTGATGGTGCCGGGGCCCTCCAAGTCGGCGAGCACTGCAGTCTCGCCAGGGAGGATGACCCAGGCGTCCTCGTTCAGGCCGCTGTGATCCCAGCTCGAAACCCGGGCGGAGCGCGCCGTCTTTTTGATTGCGGCATTGGAGAGGAGGTCGCGCCCCAAGGGCATGGCAGTGGAACTGGCCATGGTCGTAGTGTAGTTAGCGGCTCTGGTGTGTTTGTTTATCGTTCGGGAGCGGGAGACTGGCGAGCGTGGGACAGACAGAACAAACCACCGCCGTGTGCTTCGGCGGCGCCTCTTATATAGACCTTGCCTCGCCCTCTCCACACATGTCCTGTGGATGGAGCCGTGGCCCGAACCTTTGGACGATTCCGCTGTGACTGCCCAGTCCGGTCTCCTGCGCGGGGGGTGAGTGGGTCTGGTCTCGCTGCTTGTCGAGCACGGATGCCCCAGACGCCGGAGGCGGTTAGCGCTGAGGGGCATGGACCAGCGCTAGCCGTCCTACCCACACTCTCGCGGAGTCGGGCTATCACTCCGACGTACCGAGGCATTGCACTTGACGGGTACTTGCCCGCCTTAACCGGAGGTGGGGGCGGCTCCTTGGCGACTTCGGTATATACCGCTCCGACTCCGCGACTCCGCTATAGTCTCTCCCATGGCCTGCTTTTCGCTTGACGCGTTTGACCGGCTTGCTGTGGGTACGAGACCATGGGGGATTACCATCGGAAGCGGCTAGCCGTTGCTTGTGATGTCTGCAGGGAGCGGAGGACGCGATGCGACGGCCGGCGGCCCAAATGCAGCTTTTGCCAAGCCCGGGGCTGCAACTGCGTCTATCGATCAGCCCCCGAGGCGGCTCCCACGAAGTATGGTGGCGTGTGGCCGTCCCTCGCTTCCCAGTGCGGCTCGCTAACCGATGGTGCGGCACTGCAGGCTCGAGCAAGACATCTCCGGGATCAGGGAGCGTCTGGACCATTTGTCAGAGCTCATCATCTCACAACAGGCCATCCGCCGGGGCGAGCCCGCCATCCCCGGATGCAGCCAAGGGGCAGCCCGACGGATGCCCGAGAGCCCGCTGCTCCGGGACTCGGGGAGTACGGCGGGTACACCAGATCCGAACTCTAGCCCGGGGTTTCCGGTCATGGTTATCCAGAGAGACGTCACGATGGCCCTCCTCGGCCTTCGGCAAGACACGGATGGTTGGCTCGTCAACATGGAGAGGAGCCGCGCCGCAGACTTGAACGTGGCAGGTCGCTCGACCGGCTTGTTCATGTTGCAGCCGGAGCAGGTTACGCGCGCACTAGCGGCATTCTCCGACAAGGTCCACACGTGGTACCCCGTCTTCTCGGATACGGGGTTCACCGAGAGCTTCTACCAGTCGGTCAATGGCTTCGCCAAGTCTGGGACCCACACCTGTCTCGCGATGCTCGTCGTCGCCATCGGCACGTTGGTGCAGGAGGCGCCGCCCCTGACAGCCGGGCTTGAGACGAGACTAGACGCGCACTTCTTCGACCGCGCAGTCTCCCTCCTCGCCGAGGTCATGTCTGACTACAGCATTACGGGGCTACAGTGCCAGGTGCTCTTCAGTCTGTACTACCTCTGCCGGGTCCGGCCATGCGAGGCGCACGACTACATCATGATAGCGTCGTTCCGAGCCCAGAACATGCTCAAGAGCCGTGTGTATGCAGACCGCTCGCCCGAGATGGAGGCTCTGAGGCGGGCGTGCTGGGCGATCCTCCTCATTGAAAGCGAGCTGGGCGTCCAGCTCAACTTCGCCGACAGCGGCATCTGGAGATACGATGAGCATCTGCAGCTCCCGACGGCCGATGAGACCTGGCACTTCGGAAGCCCAGCTGCCCCTGCTACTTCCCCGGACGCGGCCACGACGTCCCCGCAGAGCCACGTCACGGACAAGAGCGACTCTGCGGAGGTGCTCACGTATTTCATGGCCGAGATCGCCATGCGGAGGATGCTGCGTCGATGCACCACGTCTGTGAGCAACTGGGCCGGTGGCCGCCTCCAGTACGCTCCCATCATCGCGGACGAGCTGGAGCGGCAGCTGGACCAGTGGTACCACTATCTGCCGCCGTCGCTCCGCTTCCACCGGCAGCCCACGAGCGCCGCGCACGTACCGGAGCTCCCGACGGCTCAGTTCCTGCAGACGCAGTACTCCGCGTGCAAGGCGTCGATTTACTGGCCCGCTGTGTACCAGAGTATCGAGTCGGGCAACGCGGACGACTCGCACCTATCATACTGTTCCAAGTTCTTCGACGCTTACGTCTCTTTCTCCATCGCAGTCCAGGCGGCGCTGGATTCATGTGTCCCAAACACCTGGACCCTTCATTCAAGGTACGTCCCATGGCCCGGGGCAGCCCCCTCCTCGCTGCGGAATCAAAGTCCGTATGTCAAGCACAGATCGTATTGCTAAAACTATATGTGCCCATCAGTGTCTTCATCATCACTCTCTGCGCGATGCGAGGTGCGGCCTGTCCCTGCCTCTCCTCCGTCGTCAACCCAGAGGTCTTTGAGCGCTTCCAAGACTCTCGACGAGGATTCTCGGAGGTCGGTCCGTTCAGTCCCTCTCTTTCGGCTTTGGGCAGGATCCTCGAGGAGCGGTTAAAGCAACTATGAAGTCTATCCAGCCCAGGACACCTAGTCCTTGAGCTCTTAGCTAGCTAAATACCTACTTCACGTGCGTGGCTTATCTCTACCTGCTCGAACACGGCGCTGCCTCGTTGGCCTTTTGCAAAGAGGCTTATGCCGACAGCCTCGGTATCCATGGTATATACCATTGTCGACAGCGCGAACCTCTCACATGCAAACAACTCCAGCACATTCCCGTCCCAGAATACGTCCAGCTCGAGCTTCTCCCGCGTCTGCCTTTCCTTGGGACCATGGGTAAAAAGCGTGAACGGCCCTCGCTCTTGGCATGTGTTCACGGTCGTGTCCGCAGTTGTCCTCGACCGGTCGACGACGATTTCTTCCCGCGGAGGACTGAACAAAACAGTGGTTCGAACCGAGAGGTCGGAATTATGGCGGATATGGAATCCGACCTCCGCGCATGCTCCGACGATGTCAATGGTTGCCCTCAGCTTCCACGTTTGCCCCCTGACGAGCTCCCTCGTATTAACGGTCTCCGTGCCGCTGGAACCGGGGATTGTGATGTTTTTCCACGTCTGTGGCTCGGCAAACTGCAGTTGCGATATCTCCGGAAGAGGGCGTATGCCGAGGGTATAGACGGTGAAGGTGTCGCGCGCCGTTTCCGGCTCCAGGTGCACCGAGGTAATCTCATCTAACCGGGAGCTCGACGAGCCCGCGACGTTGGAGATACGCTGCAAGAATATCTCCCGACACAGCGAGAGGCAGCCGTTCCAGCCCTTCTCCTTGCAGTAGTCGATGGCAATGTCTTCTTCAGGAATCCATCCCCACGCCAGCTGGCGCCCAGAGACCGGGTCCCGGAAGGAGTTGATGGCGTAGAGCGCACCATGGTCGAAAAGGCCCCCGAAAGATGGCTTCAGTGTGATTCCTCCGTCATTGGCTTTCTCCAGCCTGCCCGAGAGCCAGTTGCAGTACCGTATCGTGCGTCGGGGATGGGCCGTTGGTCTGTCCGCCAGATAATCCGTGACCCAGCCTCTCTGGGCTCCGCCCTCCGAGCCCGCTACAAGAAACTCAAAGCTGGGATCAGTGGGGCTTGAGCGAAGCGTCACGATGTTTGCGCACTCGAGGTTGACGCCGAAATCGCCGCTCCACTTCTGCGACAACCGATAGTTCTTTGGAAGTTGGAGTAGCTGGCCCAAGTATTCCCAGTTGGTCAAGTCGCGGGGCGGAACGGAATATAGAAACACGGACGGCCCGAGGCCGTGAACCCCTCCCGACACAAGACCGTACAGCGAGGACTCCCCACGGATGTGGTCCAGAGCTGGCCATTCAGTTACGTACGGGTCTCTCCAGCCCGTCACATGGAGGCTCTTTGGTTCCTCGTCCAACAGCGGGTTCCCTTCTGCCTTGGTCCACGTCTTGCCGCCATCTGAGGACGTTGCGGCCGCAATGCCTTCGCTGGCCCTTTTGTAGGGTATGGTCCAGTGGATAGGAAGGTGGCAGACGGAGGTGTAGATCACACTCAATTGACCCTCTTCTCCGCGGAGCCCTGTGGGCACGAGACAGCCCGTGAACACGCCCTCGCAGTCGTACGTAGTATCCGGGACGAGAACTGGCTCGGTGCCCTCTAGCTCCCATGTGACCAAGTCGCTGCTCGTGGCGTGGCCCCACGAGATGCCTCCCCACTCGCAACTCCGCGGGTTCCCTTTCTCCTGGGTCAACGACCGTCCCATCGCAGCCTGGTGCCAGTGGATGCTTACATTGATAGAAGAGGTGGTATCGCTTGCCGACGGGATCATACCCTGGGCCGCAGGGGTCATTCATCCAACCGTAGGATGGGGTGAGATGGAGTCTCGGGCGAGGAAAACGCTGTCGTGGCTCGGATGACATTGTCGCCGTTCGTCGCGGGGGGCGGCGTTCGAGTGAGCTAGATGAGTGGTGAGAATAACAGGGGACCCTTTGCTCACTCGAAGAATCACTCGCGGATTTCGGAACCTTTAAACTAGCTCAGGTTCCTCGGAACAAGGTGGATCACCGCGTCTTCGCTTGGGCAGATTCGATTGAGCCCAAGGAATATTTGCTACCCGACGCGAAAAGTATCTCCTCTCCTACTCCCCGAGCACGAATTAGAGGGGGGCTTTCCTTCGATGAACGGGCTCTCGAGCCCGTCACGCCATGCCGGATAACATCGCGGATAAAGCACACGCTTCCGCGACGCTGGGGGAGCACGGGCCGCCAACAGAGCGACTCGGGGTGCGGTGCCGATTGTCCGACCGGCGCTCGACGCTCGGGTTTCGGAGGCTCCCGACAACTCCGCTAGTTTCGCTGCGGACTCGCCTCACGTATGTTACGAATCCCCACAGGTACCATCTCCAATAGCGGCCAAGGGGGCGCGCTAGCTCACGTTCGACCCCGCACTAACTGGAGAGGTCCACACTAGCACGTGGAAACAGATAAACTGAGTTGCTCGGCAGACGGCAAATGTACCTGCGTATATACGTACCTACATGGAATCATGGGGAAATCCCCGCAGCGATCCCCCCCCCCCCCCCCCGCAGCTTGCCAATGCGGGGGTGGGGATGGATTTGCATGGTATCATTTATTGCCTATCCATGTCGGCATCCCCCGACATCCGTCGCATCCTCTTGCGCCTTGACGATATATAGCTACGACGATCCCCGCTTGATGGTCGGGTGATTCACCCCAGACACTACTCGCACTTATCCCTACACGGCAGCGGACGGCGCACTGGAATGATTGGAACAAGCAGGATGGGCAGCGAGTAAGTCGAGCCAGACACGCGGCAAGGAGATGCCCTTGTATCAGTCAAGGCACTGACAGTTTGCCGTTCCCAGAATCGACTATGCGGTCGTCGACCCTTCAAAGAAGTGGAAGATTCTGCGCGAGCGCTGGCCGTATTTCCTATGGGGTATGTGTTCAGGCCATGGCAATCCGTGCCCGACTGACATCCCCTTTACCACTAGCTCTCTATACCTCGTTGGGCTCCATGATGCTTGGGTGGGACTACGTCTCTGGAGGCCAGCTAGCTGCGTTGCCGGAGTTCAAGAAGCAGTTCGGCGTCCTTCAAAGCGATGGCACGTGGCTCCTACCGGCCAGATATCTCTCGGCCTGGCAATCCATCGGCCCCGGGTGTGAGGTTGTCGCCGCTCTCATTGCGGCCCCCTTCCTCGAGAAGTACGGCCGGAAGCCTCAGATCCTGATATCGTCCCTCATCTCCGCCGCCGGGGTTCTCCTTCAGCAGTTGGCCCAAGATTGGAAGGTCCATCTCGCGGGACGGGCGGTCAATGGTGCGTATACTGCAACGGCTTATCTCGTCCTGGCCAGCTCTTGACGATTAACACAGGTGACGCAGGCGCCGCCATTGGCATAATGTTCACCATATCGCCACTATGGATTGGTGAAACGTGTCGCCCAGAGCTCCGAGGCTTCTTCCTATGTTTATTCAACACTAGCATCGTCATGGGCCAGTTTTTCATGTATGCTCCCCTTTCAACGTCCCTGGCGCTGCTTGACATCTGAATACTCACATATTGCCTTAGTGTCGTTATTGGCTATGGAGCCAGTTTCATCGACGCAGGGAAATGGCAGTGGTGGACCGTCGTATTGTCCATGTACCTGTTTCCAGGTAAGCTGCCTCGCAGAAACGCAAACAGAGGGCGTGATATGTAGTCTTTCCAGAGATCAGGGCTAACTCGGAGCTTTTTTTTTTCTTATCCATGAATAGCGCTGCTTATAGCAGTATACCCATGGTTCCCAGAGTCTCCGTACTGGCTCGTTCGCGAAGGCAAGAACGACGACGCCATGAAGGCTCTAAAACGCATGTATAACACAACGGACGGGGCATTTCTGGAGATTGAACTACAGCGCCTGCAAGAGGATGTCCGAGCCAATCGACAACTGCAGCAGGAAAGCCAATACCCCAAGTACCACATTTTCGGTATCGAGGTTGGCCAAGAGCTCGAGTGCTTCCGGCGAACGAACCTCAAGCGGACGCTGACGTCCATGTTCGCTGCCAGCGCCCAGCAATTGATCGGCGCGGTGTTTGCTGTCTCATACGCCACTTACTTCTTCCAGCTCATCGGGGTCCAGGAGTATTTCCTGACGTCCTGTATCCTCTATGTTGTCATGCTCCTCTCAACCTGCGCCGCCTTCCCGCTCGTTGAAATCGTCGGCCGCCGGACGCTGCTTGTCCCCTCCTTCTTCATCCTCAGCGGCATACTCCTTATCATGGGGATCCTCGGCTGCTTCCAACAATCACAGGGGGCACTTTGGGGCATTGTGGTCCTGATGTATATGTGGGCACTGGTCTATCAGCTGTCGGTCGGCGCAACTGGGTTTGTGCTGGCCTCCGAGGTCGCAACACTCCGGCTTCGGGGCACCACCCAAGCCCTCGTGACTACTATGAACGGGGTCTGGGGGCTTATCATGCAGTTTACGGTGCCATACATGATCAACACCGACGCGGGAAACCTTGGCGGGAAGACGGGGTTCATCTTTTTCGGCACGGGCATCCTGACGTCCATCGGGGCGTTCTTCCTGTTCCCAGAGACGAAGGTGAGTAGACGCTCCGCGAAACTAGCGCGCATCGCGGATCGGACGGCGTGAAGCTTATTATTTTGACAGGGCGTGAGCTTCCAGCTGCTGGACGAACTCTATGCGAACAATGTCGCGCCCCGACACTTCAAGAAGCGCGCGCTCGAACTAGGCTACGAGACCAGCAGGGGGATTAGCAAAGAGGAAGCTTGCCACTCGGAGCACGCCGCTTAGATGAGCAATACTGGGGCTGGCCGGTGGGGGCCATCCTTTACTTTCACGCGACCTGTAATACATTGAAGTTTCTATTCCAGTCCATTCTCTAATGAGCCTGGGCGTAAACTAGCTGGCAGTGCATGTATCTGCTTCACCCCGCTGGGGGCATATGGCGGGAGGGAAGCTCCGGATGCTAGCGGAGGCGACAATAATCCCACCTCCCTAATGACTAGAGACATGAGGGGGGACGATCTGGGGCGGATGATAGACGATGCGAAGTCTCGAGTGCCTCAAGCTGCTGGCGCGCGCGTTCTCGGAATTAACCAGATGCAGGCGGGCCCGGTTTAAACAGACCCGCCTTGAGCCTCGCGTTACGCGTCCTCTCCCAGGATCAGCTCTGGAATGTTGCGACGCAACCTGACCCTGGCCCTCCCTGCCAAGGAGGACGATACTAGGCCCCTTTGGGTCCACTTGCACAGGGATCGCCGCACCAAAGACCTGCTCCTGTCTCAGCCACACAACGACGAAAAGAGGTGTCACGGGCAATAAGATCGTGGGCATTATAGTGTGGTTGCGAATTCCACATGCCGATATACCAGAGTTTGGCGGGAGTAAATTATCGTGTATAGAATCCCAAGGCCAGGGGGCGCTCCTCCCCCTAGGGTCCACTTCAAGTTCAATCCATCTATTTCGAAAGATGAAGATTACGCTCGCCGTAGCGTTCATCGACCTACCTAATACTACCATACTTCCGCCGCCAAAGACGAGGCAAAATCTCGCTATCGCTAGCATCGTAGTCTATGCCATTATCCTTCGTATCGCTTGGTTAATCGAGTATCCCGTTACATAGAACTAGTCGTTAAAGAGGCAAAAGGGTAACTACGTCCGTATCTCCTTCATGTTCTTCTTTAACTCTGTTAGCCTACTGTACACAAGTATATACCCCGTCTACTACTCCGTAGAGTTCACTGATCAAGGCAACACCGATACTAATAGGGCTGTCTAGTCCGCATTCTCGGAAACGCCCTCTACCTCTCGTCATCGACCTCTAGCAGGAGCGTCTTTATCGTATAGACCATATCCACTAGTCTAGGGTTTTTGCTAATATTAATAAAGCTCGCATTCAGCATCACACGAATATTTGTTCCCTCCCTTCTACTAGAACACGATACGCTAAACGCTAAGGACTCGTAGTTCCTAGCATCGCCACAAAGATAGGTCTCTGTTCCACATGCTCAAACGGGCTCTCATCGCCGTAGGAGTTATCCGCCTTATCAAGGTCATCCTAATCATCGTTGGAGCCAGTATGCTAATGCTCGGCCTCTGGAAAGTTAGAGCCACAGTACTCGTGGCGGTTTTCCTCGCCCTTTCATCCATCCACGTTGGCCTGCTCATCCACAACAAGCAGAACGGTATCTTCTCCAGCGTTCAGCGCAACGGCCTCCTCATCTCCGCCACCGCGCTATTGCCGCTCGCCGTACGCACTGCCTATCTAGTCATGATACAGTACAGCCAGGTCGCGGATCTCACTCCCATCACAGGAGACATGGCATATTTGATCGGAATGGGCTATGTCATGGAGTATCTAGCGATTTCGCCGCTTTTAGCTGCGACTGTCGTGTCGGAGGAGAGAAGTCCGCTGATACTCGGCAGTCATGGGCGGGAGTAGGGTCCGGGTAGGAATAGGACCAAGGTTACCTCGGAAGGCGGTCTTTCCGTTCCGAGACCAAACGGAACCAACCTTTCAGAACCCTTGGGCTATTTATGGTATTTTCCGAGCGCTTGCCAAGGTAGCTTCCCCGCGTTCCATCGGCGACAACCCCACGCAGAATGCGGGGATGCGGGGCCACTAGTTAATATCACCGCGTCTGCAGGTCGGAACGTTTCCGCATTTCCGAGCTCAATAACTCGATGGGTAGATCTGACATCGTCGTATAGTGGTGCTGGAAGACGAGGTGGCACAGCTCTAGCTTTGTAACGAGTTTCATCTGGTTGTCATTGGTGCGTGGACAACGGCCGGAATGAAGGGGTGTTTCAGACAGAGGTACAACAGACGCAACGGTGCCCCGAGTCATGAGACGCGGGGATATATCTGGATCCACTGTACAAAAGCTATCTCTAGTCGAGCATGTTCATTTTCGAGCCTGTAACTCAAAGCAGTCGATGCAATCATCCACCACCTTGATTAGTCTTTCCAATTCGCAATCATGGCCATCGCCGATCTCCTCTCATCCATCTGCTCATACTACCGCGATGATACGCGCCTGTCCGTCCTCACCACCATCCTCGCAGTTCCGGTTGTTTACACCGTGGTAAACGAAGTTATCCGGAAAAACGCCAGACTACCGGGGATAAAAGGCCCCTCCGGACTGCCGTTGATTGGCAACTTGTGGGACATTCGCGTCAACGCCGCTGAGAAGTACCGAGAATGGGTCAAGACGTTTGGCGATGTATACCAGATACAGCTCGGCAATATCCCTGTCGTCGTCATCAACTCCGCTGCCGCCGCGAAGACGATTATTGGTCACAATGCCCAGGCACTCAGTTCGAGGCCGGAATTTTACACTTTCCACAAGGTCGGTAGACATTTGCCAGTACCTCGGGCTGCTACTAACACTACAGTTTTAGGTGGTATCGAACACGGCCGGTACTACTATTGGCACCTCCCCCTACAGCGAGTCGCTGAAGCGTCGCAGGAAGGGCGCTGCTTCTGCGTTGAACAGGCCGTCGGTGCAGACTTACGTGCCACACCTGGATATCGAGACCAAGGACTTCATCAAGGAACTGTACGAATACGGAGACGGAGGAAAGAAACCTGTGGATCCGATGCCCATGATCCAGCGGTTGTCCCTCTCATTGGGTCTGACTCTTAACTGGGGAACCCGCCTGAAGAGCCAGCAGGACAACTTGTTTAGCGAGATAACCGAGGTCGAGGAGGAAATCAGCAGGTTCCGATCGACCACGGGTAACCTCCAGGATTACATCCCCCTCCTCAGGTTAAACCCGTTCAACTTCCAATCAGCCAAGGCTCGCGAAATGCGGAATCGCCGCGACAAGTACCTCGCGGACTTGAACAACAGCCTCGACGAGCGCATCGCCAAGGGGACGCACGGCCCTTGCATCCAGGCCAACGTCATCCTTGACAAGGAGGCCAAGCTGAATAAGGACGAGCTGACGTCCATCAGTCTTACCATGTTGTCCGGCGGCTTGGATACCGTTACGACCCAGATTGCGTGGTTGGTGGCTCTTTTGTCTCAGCGCCGGGATATCCAGGACAAGGCCGTGTCGGAGATTCGAAAGTTTCATGGCGGGGACGAGCCCTTGTGCGATGAGAATGATGACCAGAAGTGCGAGTACATTGTTGATCTCGTGAAAGAGGCGCTGAGGTACTTTACGGTGCTGCGGCTGGCGCTTCCCCGGGCGTCCACGAAGGATATCATCTACGAGGGGGTCCGGATTCCTACGGGAACTGTCGTCTTTCTGAATGCATGGGCTTGCAACATGGGTGAGTTGCCATCTTCTTCGACTTGGGCGCGGCTCAAACTGGCCCAACTCGCATGAGAAACGAATCAAAACTAACTAGATAGACCCTGATGTTTGATCGGATCCGGAAGCATTCCGACCGGAACGTTGGCTGGAGCAACCCGACGCACAGGTCTTCACATACGGTGTCGGCTATCGCATGTGCGCCGGGTCTCTCCTGGCAAACAGGGAGCTGTACCTCGTCACTCTGCGCCTTCTGAATAGCTTCCAGGTCGAGAAGCATGACGATGTGGATTGCCATCCTGTCAGTGGAAGCGCGGATCCGACGAGCCTAGTGTCTATGCCGAAACGATACAAGGCTAAGTTCATCCCTCGGAACCCCCAGGCCTTGAAGAGGGCTTTGGAGGCGAGCAAGTAGCTAGGGAGCACCTTAGGTTGGACGCGGGTTAGAAGGGAGGGTTACAAACCTGGTTGAAGGGTGTAGAGTCGGTAAGACGGAGTGGGGCGAGGACTAGCTCTGTAATTACGCTTAAGCATTGGCTTTATGCTATCCGAAAACTCATTGATTCCGTCTCTGCTGGATCTCAATGACTTCGTGAGGTCTTCATAGAAAAATTATCGTATTTAGATATGTTCTCGCGCGCTAGATGACTGGCCTCCTCTAATCATGGTGCTATATGGTCATCGCCGCGTTACATGAATGGGCTTGTATCGGTACCTAAATCCCGATCCTTTTCGGATATTTGACTAATAAGAGCTCATGGCTGATGGTATCAGTCGTCTTCATGTTATTGATAGAGATTCCTCCCTTATGATGTCATGGATAAGGGTTTACGAGCGCGTTCGTAACTTTGCTATGTAGATTTGCTTCCGCCTAAGCTATCCCGGAGTGTGACGGCCGGGGCCAGCGCCGCCACTCTTGATCAAGACGTAAGGCGGGCGCACGCGACAGAGTATCAAAAGATACGCCTGAGCGAGGGCCATCCAGCCCGGGGAGTCTCCGAACAGTATAGCCTTCTCTGCCGTCTCTGGCACGGGCTTCGGAGCCCGACTGATCCTTCTCATTGCCGCCGTCTAGCTGTCGACTTCACATTTTCTGGTCGCAATTGCGACGGCCGTGATGACGAAGAATCGACATCAAGGCGCCCTCTCTATCTTCAAGGCGTGACAATATTTCTGCTTTTCACCGCTGTCTCGCGGGCTACTCTGGGCCTCAGATACGCTGAGGATCCCTGTAAGTCAGACCAGCAACGGCGTCATGTACGCTGACAAGGAATGCACTATGCCGCAAGGTGTTTAGACATCTGTCATCCACTCGACTGCCTGAACGACCTGCAGCTTGTACTTCGGTATGAGATTTTCATAGTCCATTCCCTTGTCGCCGGGGACTGGAGGAAGTTTGACGGTGATGTCCACTTGAATCTGTCTAACATCTTCTCTCGAGGTTTTGAATCATGGAGAAGACTTGGCGATCTTCCCAGTTCTCTATTTGCACTTGGTCGTCACCAAGAGATCAAGATTACAGGGCCGTTAACCCCGTTCTTCAGAACTGTTCGCCAGGCTGTATCTGCATGCTCATACCCCACTGACAAGAACGTTTGCATCTTCATTGGCCGTCCTCCGCAAATATCTAAAAGGTTCTGAAGCTTAAATCAGCCAGGCCTTGAAGGCTACTCTTCGTACCAATGGGCCTCTGACGCTCCGCTTGACTTCCTTGCTGATGTACGCGGGGCATCCCTGTGTGCAGTTCTCAAGGAAGACATAATCGTCGAGCTGTTCAGGGAAGAATGTTACGAGGGCGGACTAGACAGAGCAAGGTGTGCGCACTTATACTGTTTAAAAAAGAAAACCCTACTAACTCGCCAGTCGGATCCAACGCGATGCGGAATTGCAATGGCCACCTCTGCCTAAGCACCTACGCCTAGAAGGCCGGATGAAGTCGTACGACCGCTCGCCCGTTAGACTTGATATCATGCTCGGTGCAAAGCTCTACCACCTTCACATCCTGTTGGAGGTTGAAGTACGATGAAGCCTTGGGCACAGTGGGAATGAGCAGATGAATTCTCCGCACTTGCGCAGCGGCTTGTCAGACACATCGAACTACAGTCGAGAAGCTGTTCGAAGAGAACGAAACGCCTTTCCAAGTTGTAGAGGTCAAGCCTGGTAACGCATGGCCCAGCAGAATCTGGCTGGCAGACTTGTCTTGAGGGAGATCGGAGCGGAACCTTCAGGGAAAATCCGTTTCAGACTCTCCTCAGCAAGCAAGAGCTTCACACTCAAAGCGAAGCAAGATGTTGCGACAAAGGCCGTGTGCCGAAAGCCAAACTGGGAACGATAATCAACTTAGCCCAGCCATAGGCGGCGAGGGCGGAACCGAGAAATCTAAGATTATCCGGGCCATGCCTGAAATGTTTGTGAGTAATGGGATGGGCCGTCAGCCTTCTTGCCATGCCACTGTCAGCCACAGTAGCCGCAATGAGAAATAGCACTATTATATCCTCCGCGCGCGGCGTCTCCAAGGACATAAAGACACGACGGGCCACACGGGCGGAAGCTGACGGCTCCGAGAGCCAGTCTTTAGGCGCCGAGGCCTAAGCTTGGACGATAACACCATCGTGGCCGTTGTAGGCAATTTCCGCGGGAGCGAGATGCGAATCACGCCGCAGAGGAACGTATGCGGCGAAACCAGCAAGCCGGACATTTGGACGTATTGTTATGGCCATCGGAATGAAAGGGTCGTGAATACTACTCCGAACCGATCGTGCGACTGTCCGATCGAGCCCCGACGCTCCACAGTCCTGTCGTTGATCTGGCGGGACTGAAGTGGATCCAGCCTACGCCGGCCACCTTGCTTTCGCTTACTAGTAAGCCAGTATTGTTATTATACCAGAAGGGGCGGAAAGCTTGGGTTGAAGAATGGGCGTGTTTTTTTTTTTTTTTTTTCTTTTGGTTGGATTTTGCGGTAGGCAGTTGACGGGCGAGCGACGTTAGGTTGAGGCCGTCGAGCTTGCCGTTCTCGCCTGGGAATGGCCTATAGACCGATATCAGAGGAGTGCCGCGTTCCTATACCTATGTTGTCTTTTCTTCTATTTACGAAGAATTCCTTTTTATATCTCTGCTAGGGAGCCTCCCCGAATAACACTCTCCTATATTCTAGCCGTGAAGTGTCTCGGATGCGGTCATGCATAAAGATAGAGAGTATACAAGTATACGGCGCCACGTGCCTGAGCTGCCCGATGTGGGTACAGTGCTTGGGCTGGGTGGTTCGTCCCGGAGATGCGACCCGCGAACCACCTACAAGCGGCAGCATCCTTAGCAGCTACGCCAGGCTTCGGCTTGTTGAAAGGCCGGCATTCGCTCTAATAGGGACAGCGAGGGCGAAGGCGTGGGATGCGAGGCGATGGGCGTCGTAGAGGCGAAGGCGACGCTGAAGCGGGGAGGGGTCTTGGGTTTGGGCTGCAAGAGACGCCCGATCCTGGAGTGGGCAATCCCGTGTCGTCACTCGACCCGAAGCGCGGGAATACAAACGAGCTGTGGTGGGGCAGAAGCGGGACGAAAACCAGGAGGACCAGCCTCGGAGCGGTTGCCGGGGAACCAGCACAGTACACAAACGACAACACGAGAACCCTCAGCGCGGACAGGGGTCGTCACCGCCGTAGGACCCCCCCTTCCACAGCCGCCATTGGCTCTGCGAAGGACCACGATTGATTTCCCGGTTCTCCCAGTGATATCCCGACCGATCCTCCCCCTTCTTCGCGACCGCATCGTCCTCCTTCCAAACTTCAACAGCGCGAGAACACTCCAGATACCCAGCCTCGATACGCACATCGCCAGACCCGTCGAGAAACACTGCATAAGAAGACGTTGATCTCGGGCTTTGTACTATTCACAGCAATGGTGAGTTTGATGTCTCGCCCCCTCGCTTGTTTACGTCGCACATGCCCGGAGTCAGGCGCCGCGTAAACAATGCACCTAAATGGAAGGGACGCGCATTCCATGCCCTCCAAATTTAGCGCTTTGCCACCGTCGGGGCACTCGCCCCGGATTCGCCCATTGAATTTCCCCTAGCCTCAAGCTCTCTTCGCCCCCGCGCCTCGCACCCTCCCCGCATTCCAGACGACCTGACTGCTTTCGCACATTCCGCTGCCGGCGCTGCTGCATCGAGAAAAAGGAGAAAATCAAAAAAAAAAAAAAAAAACGACAACAATGGCATCTAACGGGCAGGAGTCGCAGGCTTCGACCGACTACAAGGAGGCGTTCTCGCTGTTCGACAAGCGGGGTACGGGCCGCGTGCCGCTCGAGAGCCTGGGCGATTTGCTGCGCGCGTGCGGTCAGAACCCAACGCTTTCGGAGATTCGCGAGCTGGAGAAGACTGTCGGCGGGGAGTGTACGTTCTGGCCCCCACGACCCCCAACACCCCCCATTCCTGCCCATTTCCGACACGGCCCGAGCGAGGGAGTCCATCTGAGCGAATGCTGACGATCGGCGGACAGTCGACTTTGAGACCTTCCAGCGCGTGCTCAACCGCCCCGGCGGATTCCGCGAGCCGGGCGAGCCCGACGAGTACTGTCGCGGGTTCCAAGTGTTTGACAAAGACATGACGGGGTTCATCGGCGTGGGCCAGCTCAAGTACATCTTGACGAACCTGGGGGAGAAGATGACGGAGGACGAGGTGGACGAGCTGCTCAAGGCTGTTGACACGAGCTCGGGGCAGGTCAACTACACCGGCATGTGCACTTTCCTCGTGGGCGGCGACGGGTGGGAGTGTGGCTAATGTGTTGACTACAGAGCTTGTACGGACGATTCTCGCTAACTGAGGAGGGCTAGCCAGCTGCTGGGAGATGGCAGTGCTGGGTGCTCCGCGGGCTGGTGGCGGGCGACGCAGCGACTCATACACGGGCTTATGAAGAAAGATATTGTAGATGGATTTTGCCGGCGTTTGCCTGTTCGGTTAATGGGATTGATTCATTGCATGCGTTTCTACTGTGGCATGGGCCACCGGTCCTGGGTAAACTCATCCGGTGGCGGATGTCGACGCGATTTGTGACTTCAACTATCTTCGCTGCCAAAAAAAAAAAGGCCCCGTCGCATCGAGCTTGGTCTGTTGGGCTGCCGCTGGGCGCTTCTAGAGCACCGTCACCGTGTCTACAACTCGCCCCTGGCACAGTCTCAACCGAGGTCCCGCTGCTCAGCTCAGGCCAGGTCCACAGTTGCAGGCGCGGCGGGGCGGGAGCTCCCATCGCGTGAGGTACCTCCGCCGTACCACCAGCTGTACTTGCGCTTCATATTCTCCGCCGCCGAGTCCGTCTTTGCCCAGTCTGTCGTCCTCCATCTCCATTGCAACAGCATTCGAACACGTCTGCCACCCTCGAACAGACACTCCTTTCCATCTTGCTCGGACCCCCGTTTGCATCCCACATCCGTGCCCATCCCGGTCTCTCCAAGCAAGCAATACACGTCACTACCTCCCGCTACACTGCTGCGACCTGCCGCTGCTGCATCGCATCAGTAACCAGCTTCCCGCCTGCCGCCTGTACTAGACACGTCGGATTACCCCGCCCCCGCCCGACCGTCAACCTGGCGTCAGCCATAAAGCTCCGCCGCCCCGTCCTCCTCCTCCTCTCCGTCCTCCTCTTCGCCGCCATCACCGCCACCCTGGCTTCACGCGCCCCCGCCCGTCTCAACTCCGTCCTGCAGCAACTGCGCCTGCGCCCGAGCCCCACGACCGTCAGGCCCGCGTCGTTTGTCAAGAGCCAGCGCCCGCTATACTCCGCCGCCACCATGGCGCCCGACAAGTACCGGAGCCCGCCGCAGCCGCCGCCGCTGTTCACGGGCACGCCGGACACCATCGTCCCCGACGCGAAGAAGCTATGCGATTCTACCCGCGCGCTGCTCGACAGGATCGTCGCCGAGCAGACGCCCGACAAGGGCACGTTCACGAGCGTCATGATGCCGCAGCTTGAGGACGAGAACGAGGCGAACCTGTCGGCTCGGATCCTCGGCTTCTACCAGTTCGTCTCGGCGGACGAGGCGCTGAGGAACTCGTCGACGCAGGCCGAGGAGGTGCTCGACGAGTTCAGTATCGAGTGCAACATGCGCGAGGACGTCTTCAAACTCGTCGAGGGCGTGTACAAGCGCAAGGACGAGGCTACCGACATGGACGGCGAGAGCCGCCACCTGCTCGAGAAGGAGTACAAGGGCTACATCAAGAATGGCCTCGGCCTGCCCGCGGGCCCCAAGAGGGACCGCTTCAAGGAGATCAAGATGCGGCTGAGCCAGATCTCGATCCAGTTCCAGAAGAACCTGAACGAGGAGAATGGCGGGATCTGGTTCACGCGCGAGCAGCTCGCGGGCGTGCCGGACGACGTGGTTAACCACCTCGAGAAGGGCGAGGGCGAGAACGAGGGCAAGCTGAAGCTGTCGTTCAAGTACCCCGACCTGTTCCCCACGCTCAAGTTTGCCCTGAACCCCGAGACGAGGCGCGAGGTCTTTATGAAGAACGAGAACAAGGTGAGTCTCGCCCAATGTGACCGAATGACAAGCTCTGGTTGCTAACTGCCCAGCTCGCCGCCAACATCCCCCTCTTCCGGGAGACGCTCGAGCTCCGCGACGAGGCCGCGCGCCTCCTTGGCTACCCCGACCACGCCACCCTCCGCATCGAGGACAAGATGGCCAAGAGCACCGCCACCGTCAGCGAGTTCCTCGGCGACCTGCGCACCCGCCTGTCCCCCGGCGGCAAAGAGGAGATCTCGCGCCTGCTGGCCCTCAAGAAGCAGGACACCGAGGCCCGCGGCCTCGAGTTCGACGGGTCGTACTACCTCTGGGACCACCGCTTCTACGACCGCCTCATGATTGAGAAGGACTACAGCATCGACGAGAACAAGATTGCGGAGTACTTCCCTATCCAGTCGACGGTTACGGGCATGCTCAAGATCTTTGAGGAGCTGCTCGGCTTCGTGTTTGTTGAGCTCGGGCCTGAGGAGCGTGCCAAGATCAGCTCCACCGGCAGGGCGGAGGACATTTCGTGGCACGAGGACGTCATCCTGTTTAGTGTGTGGGACGACGCGAGCGAGGGCGACGGCTTTGTCGGGTACCTCTACCTGGACCTGCACCCCCGCAAGGGCAAGTACGGGCACGCCGCCAACTTTAACCTGCAGCCCGGCTTCGTCAAGACGGACGGGTCGCGCAGGTATCCCGCCACGGCGCTCGTCTGCAACTTTAGCAAGCCGACGCCCACGAAGCCCTCGCTGCTCAAGCACGACGAGGTGGTGACGCTCTTCCACGAGCTGGGCCACGGCATCCACGACCTCGCGGGCCGCACGCGGTTCGCGCGGTTCCACGGGACGAGCACGGTGCGGGACTTTGTCGAGGCGCCGTCGCAGATGCTGGAGAACTGGTGCTGGACGCCGAGCGTGCTCAAGTCTCTGTCGAACCAGTACGAGACGGGGGAGAAGATCCCGGATGACCTCATTGAGAAGCTGATTAAGACGAAGCACGTGAATGGGGCGCTCTTTAACCTTCGGCAGCTGCACTTTGGCATCTTTGACATGACGGTGCATACGCCCAAGAGCCATGACGAGCTCAAGGCGATAAATATCCCGGCGTTGTATAACGAGTTGAGGGCGGACATCTGTGGTATCAAGGGCCCCGAGGCCATTGGCGAGAAGAGGTACGTCCCGGGAACGAAGCCGGCCCCTGCAGCCCTTCATCCCCCTCGAGAGACTAAAGAGGCTAACCATGGCGGTGAGCAGCGACTGGGGCAACGGTCAGTCCACCTTTGGCCACCTCATGGGTGGCTACGACGCGGGCTACTACGGCTACATGTTCTCGGATGTCTACTCGGCCGACATGTTCCACTCCGTCTTCAAGAAGGACCCCATGGACGGGAAGGAGGGGAGGAGGTACAGGCACACGGTGCTCGAGAGGGGCGGCAGCCAGGATGAGATGGTCACGCTGGAGGAGTTCCTCGGGAGGAAGCCTAGCACCGAGGCGTTCTACAGGGAGCTGGGGATTCCTCAGTAGGTGTAGAAGTAGTGTTTGGAGGTCTGCAGTAGCTGGTGCTCGAACAGTGCTAGTATCGTTAACTGCATCCGTTGATCCCTTTTAGACCCGGTGCAATTGGTGGTGTCGTCCGCGCGGGATCCCCTTGGCGGTGAAGGAATGAGATGAAATTCGCCACTCGATGTGATTCTGCAGGCGCCCTCGCAAGGCGGTGAAGAATTGGTGGTTGGGTTTCGAGAACGGGGGCCAGGTAGGGGTTTAAATTGGAAGTGGGGTTGGCGCGGAGCGGGGTGCGGGGCCGAGGATGAGCCGAATGTAAACAAACGCGTCGGCGGGCCGTCCAAATAATGCGGCTCGTACCGCGCGGGCACCACAACCGACATTGGAGGACATCGAACGCCTGCGACTGTCGACTTGTCTTGTGTTCTCGCGCGCTGGTATATCAGAGGGAACATTTTCTCTTCGTTTCAGCCTGTTAATGTCTCTCCCTTTCTCTCGTTACTCTACACACTACTCCCGGCTCAGACGCTGTACGTGTGACCCGGGACGCGACGCAACACGATCCCCACGACGAGCGAAACTTGACGGCGAGACCTCTCATACACGCCCCAGCACGACACTCGTTCCATACCGCGGCACCCGCAAGCCGTATACCCACCAGAAACCTACGTGACGCCAAAGGACACGCGCGTCCGTCACCACTGAACGACGAGGACGAGAGACAGGCGCCCAAGGGTTGAAGAGGAGCGACAATGGAGGTCAACACGGACGACTACTTTACGTACGATGCGCGGCTCGCGTCGTTCAAGACGGCGCACAAGAGGAGGGGGTCGGCGAGGGGGAAAGCGATGAAATGGCCTCATGCGCATCTCAAGGCTGAAGCTGTGAGTTCTATTCCACCCCACATGCATAACAACCCCCGGTTGCCGTCCTCGCTTCTGGGCGATATCCTGCTAGCGGCGCGTACTCTTGTTCCCTTGCCCTAAGGACGGGTTTCCCGCGCAAGGGGTCCCTGCCTGTCCTCCAAGACTAGACGGGTGGATCCTCGCCATCATGGAAGGCAGAGCTAACGATGCCCAGCTCGCCTCCGCAGGATGGTACCACGCCCCGCACCCCGCCCATCCAGACCAGGTCATCTGCTTCCTCTGCCGCAAGGGCCTGGACGGCTGGGAGGAGGGCGACGACCCGCTGCTCGAGCACCTGACGCACGCGCCCGAGTGCGGTTGGGCGGCCGTCGCGGCTATCGACGCCGAGATTGAGGGCTATGTCGACGCGGATCCGAAGGGGAAGGGGATGGTGGAGGCGAGGAGGGGGACCTTTGCGGGGCGGTGGCCTCACGAGGGGAAGAAAGGGTGGAAGTGTAAGGTGAAGCAGGTAGGTCTTTGTACCATGTGTTTTTTTTCCCCTTTGGGTGTGTTCAAGGATTGGAGTCGTGGGCTAATGCGCGGTAGCTTGCGGAGGCGGGCTGGAAGTACACGCCCACGCCGGAGTCGGACGACATGGCGACGTGCGCCTACTGCCACCTCGCGCTCGACGGCTGGGAGCCAGGCGACAAGCCAATGTGAGTCTTGCACTTCTCGTCGCTCTTGCCGATATCGTCTAACAACCGCAGGGACGAGCACCACAACCGATCACCAGACTGCCCCTTCTTCACCTACGTGGCCCCCAAGAAACCCGCGCGAGGCAGGGGCAGGGCATCCAAGGCTTCCCGCGCGTCAGTCCAGTCCTCCGGCATGAGCGCGTTCCTCTCCGAGGGGATGGACGCCTCGATGGACGCTGGGGGGGATGATAGCATCCTCACCACCACGTCGAAGAGGGGCCGCGGGAGGAAGCCGGTCAGAGCTGCGTCTGAAGCGCCCTCTATGCTCGATGTGGATGACAGTGTCCTCACCACCACGTCGAAACGTGGTCGGCCGAAGAAGCCTGCCAAAAGGGCTCCGTCGCAGACGCCTTCGGTGCTTGGTGCCGAGGATGATAGCGTTGTCACTACGGCGTCCAAGCGAGTGAGGGGGAAGAAGGCAAAGGCGGAGGAGACCGAGGTCGACGCGACAGAGGTGGACGATAGCGTCGTGGCCACGGCGTCCAAGCGCGGGAGGCCGAGGAAGGGTGCTAAACCTGCTGAGGACGCGGAAGTTGAGGCGCCCGACACGGAGGTGGACGATAGTGTCGTCACAACTGCCCCGAAGAAGGGTCGCGCCAAGAAGCCGCCTGCTACCAAGGGTCGGAAGACGAAGGTGAAAGAACCCGAGCCAGAACCCAAGCCTGAGCCTGAGCCCGTAGAGGAGTCGGACGTCCCGGAGGAGGAGTCCGTGCAGGAAGCCCCGGTGCCGAAGTCCAGGGGCCGTAAGACGAAGGCCAAGGCGGCTGAGGTGGATGAATCCGAGATCCAGCAAGACGAAACGATACAAGACGAGCCCCCGGCCCCGAAGCCAAGGGGGCGGAAGACGAAGGCCCAGAAGGAGGCTGAGGAGTCCGAGGTCCACCATGAAGAGTCGGTGCAGGAGGCGCCCGTTTCCAAACCCAAGGGACGAAAGACGAAGGCCAAGGCGGCTGAGGTGGATGAATCCGAGCTTCAGCAGGACGAGACAATGCGGGAGGAGCCCGCCCCTAAGACTAAGGGGAGGAAGGCCGCCACGAAGAAGAAGGCTGAAGTCGACAAGTCCGAAGTGCAGGATGAGACAATGCAGGACGAAGCGCCCGCTCCCAAGCCAAGAGGCAGGAAGACCGCCGCGAAGAAGATGGTCGGAGCCGATGAGTCTGAGACCCACCGGGACGACGTGATGCAGAAGGAGGCGGCACCTAAACCAAGGGGCCGGAAGCCGAAAACCAAGAAGGAGTCCGAGGTCGAGGAGTCCGAGGTCCACGTGGACGAGACAATGCAGGACGAGGCGCCCGCTCCCGAGCCAAGAGGCCGGAAGCCGAAGGCCAACAAGGAGGCCGAGGTCGACGAGTCCGAGGTGCAGGATGAGTCCATACAGGAGGCCCCGGCCCCGAAGCCGCGGGGTCGGAAGGCCAAGGCCAAGAAGGAGCCTGAGGTCGACGAGTCTTCCATCCAGCAGGACGAGACCATGCAGGATGCACCCGCCCCCAAGGCGAAGCGTGGCAGGAAACGGGCCAGCGACGCTGTAGACGAATCGTCCGTCGTGCCCGCCGAGGCCCCCGCTCCCAAACGCCGCGCCACTCGCACTCGGACGAGAGCCAGCGCCGCCAACTCCACTCTCCTCGAATCGGACGCCGACGTGTCCACCATGTCCGCCCTCGAGGTCCCCAAGCCAAGGGGCCGCGCATCAAGCACGAGGGGAAGGAAGGCGTCCGGTGCGCTGGCAAGGTCCGCTGCCTCCCCGGCCTCGCTGCACGGCGAGTTGCCTGATGATGACGAGATTGAACGGCAGTTGGAGGAGGATCTCGAGAGGCCTCTCACGGATGACGAGGATCTTGTGCTGGATTCCGATTCCGAGAGGGAGAGGAGGCGGAGGGCGGTGCCTGCCGTTGAGCAGGAGCCTGGTGAGCGGGAGTCTGAGGGACGAAAGTCTGAGGTCCGGAAGCCAGGGCGGGGGTCTGGTGGAAGGAAGTCGGTTGCGGAGAGGGTGGATGAGGAGGGGGACTATGCCATGTTTGACCCCGAGCCAGTGGAGGTCGATGAGGGGGAGATGGACGCGGAGCTTGAGGCTATGGCTGAGGAAACGAGGGGCAAGGTAGAAGAGGAGGTGGAAGTGGAGGAGGTGGTTGCTCCGCAAAAGGTGAAGCTAGGGGTAAGGCAGTCTCTCATCGCCGGGGCTTTGGCGAGGACGGGGAAGGTGCCCTCTTCTGTCGTGAAGCCCGAGCCTGGGTCCGAGCCCGAGCCTCGGCCGGCGAGAAGGTCCTCGGGGAGCGTGAAGAAGGCTTCTCCTGTCGTGGAGTGTCAGCCTGAGTCTGAGAGTGAACAGGAGCATCAGGACGAAGATGAGTACGAGTCGGAGCCGGAGCCAGAGGTCGTTGAAGCCCCCGAGGAGCCCAAGCATGACTCTGAACCTGAATACGAGTCGGAGCACGAACACGACGAGCACGGATCGGAGCCGGATCTCGTCTCGTCCCCCGAACAGGAGGCGGAGCCCGATGAGCCCTCGATCCACGAGGATCCGGAACCCCAGCCCGAGGAGGAAGAGCAGGAAGCCGAGCATGAGGAAGAGCAGCAGGAGAGCCCCGCCCCGGCCAAGCGTGGCCGGGGCCGCCCACCCAAGCGATCCTCTGCGCGGCGGTCGTCGGCTGGGCTAGCTGCAGAGGAGCAGGAACCGGAGCATGACGAGAGCCCCGTCCCCGCAAAGCGCGGACCCGGGAGGCCGTCGAAGCGGTCTTCTGCGAGACGGTCGTCGGCTAGGATGGCTGCGGAGGAGCAGGAACAAGATCATGGGGAGAGCCCCGTCCCTACGAAGCGTGGCCCGGGGAGGCCGTCGAAGCGGTCTTCTGCTCGGCGCTCGTCGGCCAGGTTGGCTGCCGAGTCGCCTGCCGAGGATCGGCAGTCGAAAGTTTCGAGGACATCGGCGGTCTCGAGGCACGAGACGCCTGAGCCCGTCCAGGCTAATGATGCCGGGGATGAAGAGATGGATGAGGCCGACGGCGAGGGCGGGGATGAGCCCGAGCCTGAACTCGTGGAGGGGACGTCCCCCGCGGAGCCAACCTCTCCCATCGCGAGGGCCCTCCCTCAACGTCGCCTCTCTGCGCGGCGACGGTCCCCCGCGGGGAGACAGCCCCCGTCGCCCTCTCAATCTCCGCAGTCTTCCGACGCAGAGAACCATCCCCCCTCCTCCACCAGGACCAAATCCCTCCCCCGGCCCGCAACCCCCAACACGGTCCTCTCCTCTCCCACCAAGCGCACCCTCATCCACAACGTACGCTCCTCGCGCGCGTGGCAGCCCATCGACATCGAGATGGCGGTGCGGTCCCCCGCCGGCGAGGGGGAGATTGCGCGAAGGCTGGGGGAGGCGGAGATTGGGAGCCCGGAGAAGGGCATGACGCTGGAGGAGTGGGTTTACTGGAACGCGGGGAGGGCGGAGGAGGCGCTGAGGGCGGAGTGCGAGGGGCTGGTGGGGAGGTTCGAGGAGGAGGGGGTCAGGGCCATGAGGGTTTTGGAGGGGCTCGGAGCGGAGTAAGGGAGTGTTGGTGGCTGGCTTGGGGGTGAAGGGAAGGGATCAATGGCGGCATGGTTAGAATGGCGTTTGGCTCATATACACGGATTGTTCTGTTTTCCTCAATGAAGTACACTGTTCATGTCGCTGCTGTCTTGTGTGGCCGGGTCGTGATTATGGTCGGCCTGGTGGTTACCGCGGGCTCCTACGTGAGTGTCTCGAGGCGAGACAAGCTGCCGTGTCCGTCGCCTGTTCGCGTGTTAGAGTGCTTTTCCGGAGTCGGTCATAGTGGGGCAGACTCGGACCTACCTGCGTGCTACTTCGCGGTACGGATTCAGGGGGGTCGCTTTTTAGCTTCAAAACGTCGACCCTCATTGGCCGGGGCCCAAACACACCCGGCACTTCGTGCCAGCTGTCCGGACTAATCCGTCGTCAGGTGTTCTAACGTCCAACTTCCACCTCGTCTTCGACCTGGCATTGCTTCTCCGAACCCCTATCCGCGCTTCCGGCCAGAATCGACTCCTCCTCCCTCGTCGCGCATCCGCGCCTGCGTCCAGTTCCGTTCCGTTATGGCCTGATTGACAAGACTCGCCCGACTACTTTCCACGTCGAAAACCTGCACCTCTTGTTTGCGCTCGCTCGCGACGATGCGCCTCGCGAGCGTCGCCCTCTGGGCCCTGGGCGCCGCGGCGCTAGAGCCGGACGGTGGGCCTGCCCATCGCTATGCGGCGCCCCTGCAAGTCGAGTGCATAGACCGCAACAGGCACGTCTCCCCATGTCCCTCCTTCCCCCAACTCCTTCTTGCGCGCGGTCGCCCGAGCCCAAGCCCCCTCCCCCGACTTACCCACCATGCTGACAGCTCCTCGCAGCGAAGCCGGCCAGCCCATCGAGACGTCCGGCCGCGCCCCGCACTGGGTCCCCTTCCCGACCTGCGACGAAACCGGCAAGCCCCTCGAGTTCCACTACGGCGTCGAGGGGCCCCAGAACTGCACCCTCTCCGTCACGCCCTCGCTCTTCCGCTCTCTATCCCACTACGTCGCCTCCGAAGCGCAGCTCTCATGCCGACTTCCCTCGAGGCCGCGGTACCAGTCTGATATCCTGAATGACGCGGTGCGGGAGCAGGAGTACATCCCGCTCGTCTTTGCGCTCACGGGGGCGCAGGGGGACGATGGGGAGCTGGTGCTGGGATCGAGGCTAAATGTGCTGCTTCACACCACGCCGAGACCGCGCATTCGGCACCGCGACACGGGGGTTCTGGACAGCGGGGTAGCATACAGCGCCGGCGCGGCGGACAAGACTCCCGTGATGGTCGGCTCCCCTCTGACGCTCCGCTTCAGCGTCAGGTGGTTCCCGACGCCGGACCTCCCCTCTACGGACGGGACGGTGCGCTGGGTGGGGATGGGGGGCCACGTACACTACAGCACGCTGGCCTATGTTCTCGCGTCGTTCGTGGCGGGGCTGGTGGTAGCCGGGGCGTGGTTCTACGGAAAGGTGCTGCCGAGGAGGTTGAGGGGACGGGGGCTGGGGGTCACGGCTTTGGGTGTGGGCGGCGGGGGCGGTGGGGTTGGGAATGGGTGGGGGTACGCGAATGCGAAGAGGATGGATTAGGGGGGATGGGGCTGTACGACGCGCGGAGTTGGTTTGGAGTTTTTTTTTTTTTTTTTTCAAATACCTGGCGTTCCTTCTGCTTTTCCAGAGCTGGGCTTATCGAGTCTATGTACGTGTGTTGCGGATCATGCTGCAGGATCATGGCGATACTCGCGATATGATGTCTCCGTGCTAGATGGCACCTCCGCCTCTTACTGCACCTTCTTGACGTTCTCCGTGCCCCGGGTCCTCTCCAGGAGCCTCATGTACATGTCCACCGTCATCCCCGCCGCTACAAAAGTCAGCAATCACCGACACCTCCAGACAAGGCAGATGGAACTCACGGATCAGGAACCACGGCAGGTAAAGCTGGAATATCAGCACCCTCTGCACCTCCCACGCATAGCCCTCCCACCCCCAGCAGTCGTAGATGCACGTCAGCGTCGTGAGCGCGCACTCGACGCCGTAGACGACGCACATGAGCTCCAGCGCGGGGCCCCGCTTGCCGGAGAGGAAGCGGCGGAGGATCCAGAGGGCGGCGGGGAGCTGGAAAAGAAGCTCGAGGAGGGTGTAGAGGCGGAAGAAGCGAGGCTGGGAGGCCCAGGGGGTGAGGAAGTAGAGGTCCTGGTAGGTTGTCGTGTAGAACTCGCGGAGGGAGTGGAGGGGGTGGAGGGGGGAGTTTTGGGGGACCCAGAGGGAGTCGGGGAGGAAGTGGACGAGGTCGACGGCTGGGAGAGGCGTAAGTTTGGAGCTGCGGTAAAGAGGGGAGGCGTGAAGCTCACCGAGCATTGAGACGAGGGAGATGGCGAAGAAGGCGACGTAGAGCTTGTCGAGCCGGGAGCGCATCGCGGAGGCCATCTTGGCGGTGGTTCGGCCGGGGCCTTATCGCGACAAGGAAGAAGAGACGCGTTGCCCGTTTGGGGAGTAGGGGCGGCACCCGGGAGAGGATGGGGTTTTGATGGACAAGATAGCGGTGGGTTGAGGGAGGATCGTCGCTGAGTCGCGGTCGAGCTGAACCTCTGCTCTTTTGTCGGTGCGATCGGCGCGGTCCGACGCGGGCCGACGGGTGTCACGGTAGGCCGTTATACCCCATATGTACATGCGTCACCGCGCACCTTCCTCCGCATGGTGAAGCTCCTCATCGAAGTCACTTCTGTTTCTCAACTCTCTCAGTAACCATCTTCTCGTTCCTCATCATCTTTAATTTTTTTTTTCCATCACCTTCCACAACCAAAACATCACTCCGACTGGGAAAGATCCAGTGTCGCTGGACTCAGGCCCCCACCAGCCGCCCTACCAGCTAGCTCACGCGGCCATCTCACGATGAAGGGATCAAGGTCGCAAATTCTCATGAAATGCATTCGGCGGATTCTATGTACAATCTGCGGCTTCTACCTCGATATATACCGGAACGCGCCCATATCCATCCGTACCTCACCCGCCTCAACAGGCTACCCAAAGCGGAGCATCTACGAAACGACCGCGGGGCCGGGGATCTGGTAGTTGCTCAGGTCGCCGGTCCAGATGTCGATCTGGATGCCGGGGTCGGTCGCCGAGTAGGCGCCGGGGAAGTTGACGCCCTCGGGGACGGAGCCGCTGCCGCCGGAGACGTGAATTTGCTACAACACGGTCAGCCATCATTGATCGTCATGTCCCCTCACAACAACCCCCGCCATTTGACAGGACAGGACAGGAGAGAGAAACTCACGTAGCAGGACATGTAGAACTGCGCACCGCCGGGCTGGCTAGCGGTGTGCAGCGCAATGGCCTCCGCCCTCAAAAGATAATCACCCTCGGGCAGGTCCGCGGGGATCGTCGCCTCAAACCGCCCGCAGTTCTCGTTCAGGACGTCCGTGCCCCACGCCTCGCTCGCGACGTCGTACCCGAACTCGGCGATCTTGAAGAAGGGGTCCGAGCCGTCGGCGGACGCGGCGTCGGCGACGGAGGAGAGGTAGACCATTACGGGGCCGAAGTGATTGCCGCCGATGGCGGGGCGGTCGCAGTCGCGGTCGCCGGGCTGCTCGTGCATCTCGACGGCGATGGTGTCGCCGGCGGCTACATCGCAGATGCCCGACGCGGCGACGGAGCCGGCGTTGCAGCGGAGGTCGTTGGAGTCAACGGACGTGACGGGGCTGTTGCTGGCCTGGGGATGTGTTAGTGGCGCGGCGCGGCGAGAGGCGCGGGGGAAGAGGGGGACGCACGGGGGCGCGGACGCAGGTGTCGGCGAGGTCCTCGCCGTTGACCCAGAGCTGCTGGAAGGTGGCGTGGGCGGCCACCGTCGAGGCGGACGCGAGGGCGAGGATGGCGGCCTTCATTGTGGGCAGTGGTCTGGACTCGGGCAGATCGATGGTGAGTGTGCGAGGCTCGTTGGGGCTTGTGGTGGGATGGATGGACGTTGAGCGGCCTTGTGGCCGTCTTATACCTCGCTCCCCGGCCTCCCGCCGGAAAGACGAGCCTGCTTTCGTAGGGTACAGGCATCGACCTGGGTATCTCGGCTTCGCCAAGACGCTCCGTGCTTGCCGGGCCCAACCTATCGAATGGTGCCCTCTCTACTTATTACAACGCTGAGACGGCCCCGGATTGGGCAATGCTCGGCTCATCGCGAGCCCTCGCATACACCCTTCAGCCCGATAATCCTGCTGCCCACGGGACTCTCGCATTATCCCCAAGCCAACCAAGGATCCCCCTGATGGATACCGGCACGACACAGGCAATAAAGCGTGCGTGATGTTAGTTGGAACCGACGGGGGTAGGCAGCACGTCAGATGACGGCGCTCGTACCACGGACCGCGCCTTGGTCTCATATATTGCCGCCGCCTTCCTGTTCGCGGAAGAACACCGCGGGCCCCGCGCCAAGTCAGGCCCGCTGCGTCGGATTGATGAAACGGCTAGCCGTTGTGGGCGATGTTCTTCCTCCGGGACTAGGGCTCCGGTATTACGCCAAGTGGCGCGGGGGGGTGAAAAGAGGAGGGGGGGCAATCGGAGGGGAACATGAAAGGGTTGCCGGCATATTACCCGCGTCTTCATGTCCCTTGCCATGTCCCCTGTCGTTCTTCCTCTGTCTTTACCCTGTAGTTTCCAATGTATCGGGTTGGGGGTTTATGGTTCGTGGATCGGCGGTGCAGCGTCACATTGAGCGCCGGATGGGGTAATTCATGCCGGGAGGCGGGCCGGCAGAAGTACGAAGCACCCCCGGATGGACTGCCGCGACGCCTGTACAACATGTGAACCCGAATCGACGACGAGCTAGGCGCTGGGGAGAGTGTTCCCCATCAAGAGGTCATTTTCAATGTGGGCTCATTACTGGCCGCACATCTGGAGACGGCCGGAAGCGGCGGCGTTTGGGGAGGACAGAGGAGAGTCTAACGAGACGTTGAGAGGAGGGGGAAGAAGAGGAGGTCGTCGGGAGTAAAAAACAAAAGGGGGGGGGCGGGGGGGGGGGAGGTAAGAGACGGACGGTACGGCTCGAGTGTAGGTAGTAGACAACTCATATCCCCAACACTCGCTCAAGCCAACTGCGCCAATGTTAACCAGGTCCCATAGCAAACTCCAAACGCCGCGCACATCTTGTCATGGCTCTCGGAAAAACTAGTCGCACCTACGGCTGCCCGACCCAGACCACTTCCGGCCCCGCAACCGCAACGCCACCCAACTTCCCCCTCTCCACGCCCTTCTCCCGCGTGGCCACAGCCCACGCATGCCCGTACAGCCCCGCCGGAACCTCGGCGACCTCCGCCTCCGCCTCCACGAACGTCACGTCCTCGGACGCCCCGATCCAGGCGACGTACCTGCCCTCTCCTTCGAGTCCCAGGGCCACCTTTGTCACGCGAGCCCCGTCTGGCGTAGTTTCCCTCCCCGAGACCCGCAGTCCGGGGAGAGGGCTGAACTTGTCTCCGAGCGCCGTGGAGGCCTCGTCCTCTTCGGGGCAGAATGCCACATAGCGGGAGAGGTACGAGTACGCGAGCCCCGGCGGAAGTGCCGCTTCGCCGCTGGTAGGAGCAGCGGTGTGGTTCCGCATCAAGTTCAGGAGCCCCGCGGTCCGCGCCTTGACGCCCAGGACGCCCGCCAGCGCGGGCGCAACCCACTTCTCCTCTGCGTGCCCGATGGTATCCCCGTACAGCCCAATCTCGAGGAGCAGGAGGGCGAGTGTCGTCTCAACGAAGTCATCCACCGTCGCCAGCGGCAGGTCATACGCACACGGGAGCGGGACTCCCTTGTCGAAGTGCCGCAGCGCGTCCGCGGTCATGGCCCGGTGGACGTGGCTCTGCACCGCGGCAGTGCGCAGCATCCCGGTAACGGTGTCGGGGAAGACGCCGCGCCACTCTCCATCCGTGACACGTCCCAGCCCGTCAGCGAGCGTCTCGAGGAGGACGTTGTCCGCTGCCTGGAGAAGCTGGAGGCTCGTCTCCGTGGCGAGGGAGAGGTCCTTTCCGTAGGGGGGCGGAGGAGGGCCACCGCCCGCCTGGCGAAGGACGGACGCGGGGATGGTGTCGTCCTCGCTTTCGGGCCCGGTGAGGAGGGTAGGGGTTAGGAGGGCGAGGTGTAAGACTGCGCCGTGGAGAGAGGGGATGATGGTCGAGTTGACGGTTAGGGTCCCGCCTTGGGGTGCGTAAGCGGGATGCGTGCTCGTCGAGGCCTTGCCTGCTTTCTTCGCGAAAGAGTCGTACGTCTCCCCCTGGGTAGGCCTACAAACGTTAGAGCTATCCAATGTTGTTTTTTTTTGGGGGGGGTGGATGTTCCAGGCATACGCGTTTATGCTCCCCACGTTGCCATCCTGGCACGAGCGGTCCTGCGCGTCGTAGAAGTACACGGGCTCCGTGTCGTCCAGCGTGACTGAGAAGTCAACGCCAGCGGGGGGCGAGTCGATGGGGATGAAGCCGCTTATGAAGCCGTCTTCAAGGGGGTGGCAGGGGTTATCGTATGAGGCCTGCACTACGGAGTTATTCTGCAACGGTCAGTCAACGGCCGTTATGCCCGGGACATGGCCCCGAGATGGCAGGGAAGAGGGCCATGTGGTTCCTGGTTCTCGGTGCTCACCTTTGGGTGAAAATGGAACCGGACCGTCGTCCCAGCTGGCTGATCGCGCACTTCCCTCGGCGAAAAGACGTGCTCGTCCTTGCCGACGTCGATCCTGAGCACTCGCTGTCCGCCCATCGGCTCGTTGCCCGGTGCCCTCGTCGTCGCGTTCCCCGCCGCCTTGTTGAACCGATGGAGCGCATCGTCGGACGGCCTGCCACAGTTAGTCACAGGACCGGCGGCAAGCAGTGCACAAGATGCGGGGGGTGACGTGCGGGTTGATTATCTGGAGCATCCCCTTCCGGCAGCCGTCCCCCTGCCCGCTGTAGACATGCACCGGCGCCGTCCCGTTGACGATGACCCTCCAGGTTACGGGCGACGTCCCCTCCGTGGGGACGAAGCCTGAGGAGAAGCCGCCGTCCAGAGGCCTGCAGGGGCTTTCAAGCGACGTCTGGATCACAGAGTGGTTCTTGCTGCTGTTAGCCGAGGGACGAGTGGGAGGAGGGCGGGGCTTACACCCGAGTGGAAGGAGTAGATGACCACGTCGCCGTCCCTCGCGGTGAGCGTGTCGGGCGAGAACTTGTCGAGGCCGCCACCACCGACCTGGACGGTGTGCGTTTCTGCGTTGGCGCTCAGTACAGAGGCTAGCACCCAGGCAGCCGCTCGTATCCCGCGCCCCATGGTAGTCGACGTCGCCTTGTGGTCCGCCTGCTTGCCGACCACCTTGGATATCCGATCTCGAAAGGAGATGGAGCCTACGCTAGGAACTCCGCGAGAGGAAAGACGCTGGATGAGATGGATGGGATGAGCGAGGCCAGGCACATGGGATACTGCGTAGAGAAGGAAAAGGAGCCAAGGGCATGGGTGTGGTGGAGTCGAGAGCGCTGGAATGCGGTGTCATGGCGTGGCTTCCCTGATATTGCAGTCCCGATGTCCTCTTCGGGCTATACTAGCTCACTGTTTCGTTATACCATGGCATTCGCCATCTCTTCATGCTCCTAGGACCCGAGCCAAGCCTCCTTACACCCTGCTAACACGGGCGCACGAGACATACACACATCCACGCGGCAAGCCCCCGCGCCTCGAGTCCGGCGACACAACGGCTGTCAGGTCCATGTTCCCTCGTGCACCGCTCACACCCCGTCCTGTATTCACCTTTTACAGCCGCGTGGCTCACGGCGCCGCTTGGGTCCCCGCTATCCTCATGCAGGGAGGAGCGGGATGGGGCATGAATCCCTCTCACTTGTGCTCACTCCCTGTCACCAGCCGATTCCCGGGGACCGATCCATTACCCACACCCTTTTTTGGTTCTTCTTTCTCTACTTAGCGCATGGTTTCTCCTTCCATTGTAATGCGTTCTAATATTGGTGGTATAGGCTGGGTACCCGTACCCGGTCACACAATGTGCATGGGGGGGGGCACAAGGTGTAAGTCGGCCGAGGGGGCCGCCGGGGCACCGACATGGGGAAAACCCGGGCCTGCACACATATCCCAAGAAGACGGCAGCGCAAGACTAGTTCCGGACATCCGCCCGCTGGGTGGGATGGAGGGATGTGTAACCTGGAGGGTGTGCCGAGCGGGTTAGATGTCGGGTGGGAACCGGTCAGGGGCTGCGCGGAGTCCTGATATTGTCGCGCCTTGCGGGTGTTACCCTGGGGCCCTGTGGATGCTAACTTGTGGGAGTTTTGAGTGGCAGCTTCTGGGCTATGATATGGCCCGGGGATGGGAATCCGGTCGGGAAAGCTGGGAAGGATGGCCCGTCTTATACCGAGTCCGGGACGCTGCAATACTCTGTGGTCATGCCTGCATCTCGGTCTCCCAGGAAATCACCCAGTCAAGCTTCCCAGACTACGGTCGTAGCGCCGGCAAACGACCTCGCAGAGCCCATCTAGCACGCCTAGGAGCGAACCCGCAGCAGCACACGGCGGAAACTACACGATGGCTTCAGAAGCGGTCACTCGGATCCTCAAGCTCGTGCCCTTTGCCCTCTCCCTCGCCGCCGCCGTCCTCATAATCCTCGTCATGGCGGCCGGCTCCCACCCAGCCGCCCTTCCCAACCTCTACCTCCTCAAGGCAAGCCTCATCCCGCCTCCCTCTACCCAAGCAAGTCCTGCCTCTCATGGCTCCCCTAACCGAGACATAGGTCGACACCTCTGCCCTCAGCGTCCGCGCAAAGCTCTCCGAGTCGAGGTACCTCCTCGACCTCTCGACCCTCACGTCGACAGACCTTACCGGGGGGGCCCAGACCCACTCGACTCTCGGAATAGCTCCCCTTTACCGCGTCTACGTCTTCACACGCTGCTCCCCCACGACCTGCACGGCCCCGCTCGTCGGGCCGTCGTTTGATCCCGCGCACGACCTCCGGCTGGGGGCCACGTCCCTTGGCGGGCGGGCGCAGTCTCTCGAGGATGCCCTGCGCCTGTACAGGGCTGCGTCGTCGCTGCTGGGCGCGATGCTCATGCTCGCCTCCGTGCTTGCCTTGGGCGCGCCGAGCGTTGCGTTGCTGGGGGGGAAGATGCGCAGGGCGGCGCTGGCGGCGCACTGCCTAGCCGCCGCGTGCCTTCTCGTCGCGTGCGTGGCCGGTCAGGCGGGGATGGCGCGTCTCCGGGGCGGGATGAACTCCGAGCTGGGCCCCGCCGGCCTGAGGGCGCGCAGCGGCGGGCTGCTCCAGCTCGCCTGGGCCGCCCTGCCTCTCTGCCTCCTTAGCGCAGCCCTGGCCGCCACCGCGGCCGGGCGAGGCCGTTGTGCAAAGGGGAGGGAGAAGGAGCGACGGCGGACATTAGGAGATCAGGGAAGTCCAGTCGAGGGCGACGCCTCGGCGGAGACTAGGACCTCGGCAGAGACTAGGACCCCGGCGGAGACGGCCCGGGCTGCGCCGCCCCGGGTCCGCGAGACATGGCGGCCGGCGGATACCGGCATCCAGCGCATGAGGATCGGGAACGCACTACGTGAGGACCTCGGTGAGGGGGTGGTTGGAGGATAGTGTTCTGGGGACCATGGATACGCATGGGGATAGAAGGTACACGGACGATGGGCCGGGGGTCGGGGTCAGGGGCGGCGGGGCGCAGGCCTCTTGCGCGGCCCCATCGGAAGCATGTTCGTATGCCTGACTATGAGCACTAGCTTTTCTTCTTCCTTTTTTTTCCTTTTTCACAAGGTGTGCTGGCTGGGAAGCAGTGGGGGCCGGCGGATGGGAGTTGGGTTCCCGCGAGGGAGGGTCAGTGTGGACGAGGGGCGACCTCACTGGACCCGTCATGACGGGGGGGAAGGGGCCTCATGTACAAGGGTGGCGGCAGAATGAAGCACTGACAACGGGACCCACGGTTTTCCTTGAGCTGGGCAGGGATAGCCCAGCCCTCTTTGTTATTGCAGCTTCTGGCGCCTCCTTCTGCGGCTGTGGGCGAGGCACCACGGCGCTCTCTTGGCTCACCCTCACTCGACCTCCGCCCACAGCGCCTCCAACTCCCTCAGCTTCCCCCTCAGCTCCCCGGCGTCTTCCGGCCTTACCTCCCCACCCTCCAGATCCTCCCTCACCTTGACCATCTTCCGCCACACCGCCTCCCGGTGCCTCATGATGGCCCCGAAATCCCCCATAGCCCCCCTCAGGTCCCCCGCCCTGCTCGCCTGCCCCCAGAACCCCCTCACCCTGGGGCTGTAAAAGTCGCACTTCCTTTGGCCGGGAACTCTGGCCTCTCTGTACGTCATGAAGACCGCGAGGGGGCTCTGGAGGACGACGTCGCGCGCGCAGTCCTCGCAGGCGGAGAAGGCGCCGTTTCCGGTCCAGCGGTGGGGGGCATCGGACGGGACGGAGCGGGGGCAGGGGGGCGAGGTGGAGAGGTAGGATGCTGTCGACAGGAAGACGTCGGCCTCGCCCTTCTCCGCGGCCTCGGAGATCTTCTTGATGTATTGCTCTACGCGCGGGTTCGCGGCGTTGAGGGCGCAGATTGTGGGTTCGGCAAGCGGCGAGGCGGAGAGCGCGAGGTACGGGTCCAGGACGCGGACGGGCGCCACGAGCGTCGCGGCGCAGGGCGCGCAGATTGCAAAGTTGGGGGTCGAGGGGAGGGTGTAGTATGGCGTCTGGGGGTGTATCCCCCCCGCGTCGCAGGACGGGTAAGAGAGGACGGACTCGACGGCGCGGAGGAAGAGCTTTGGCTCGCGGAACTCCATCATGAGGCCAAAGTTCACCGCCAGCGCGGGGTAGGTGCCGAACCCGCACGCCACGGACGCCCCCTTTGGCCTCGCTCCTTCAAACAGCGTCTCGTACTGGGTGCCCCCCGCCGCGTCCAGGAAGCACTCCTCGCACACCACCAGCCCAGCAGCCCGCGGATCCCGTGGTCGGAGCCACCCCCTCGAGCCGGGGCTCACGCCCGCCGGGCCGGCGCACGACGGCACGCGCGCCCGGCGCCGCAGCGCCGAGAGGAACTCGTCGTAGTCGCCCGCCTCGGCCGCCATGCGCCGCGCAAAGGCATTCCCCACGTCGCATAGCGCCATCTGCGTCGGGGGCTGCCGGACGGTCTCGCCGGGTATCTCGGACGCGAAGACGGAAGCGGAGAGGAAGTCGAGGTGGCAGGCGTGGCAGGCGTCCATGCCGCCCCTGAGGCGGTGCCATTCTAGCCCTTCCTCCGGGGCGACGGGCCTGGACAGCCTGCAGTCGGGCACCCCCACCCGCGCCTTTGCGTGCGCTTCGAGCCCAGCCGCTGCGGCGGCGGGGCCCGAGGCGCGCGAGACGAGGGAGCGCACGCGCGGGGTGTTGTAGGCGCAGAAGCGCTCGGGGCCCGCGAGGGGCTCGACGACGGGGTAGAAGGCCTGCGAGAGGCGCGAGGGGAGGATGCTCGTCTCGTAGCAGTTTGAGCAGGCGCGGAAGGCGGGCGTCGAGCGGAGGGCGTACCACGTCGTCGGGTAGGAGACGGGGTAGGGGATCGGGTCGCGGGAGGGGCAGTGGAGGAGGGGCGTCGACTCGAAGGTGGGGGAGGGGGGCATGGTCGGCGGGGAGCGGTCCGGGGGGGTTGGACGGGCGGCGGGAGGCGGGTTCTTCTGGGGCGGTTCGGTGGCCGAGGGGGGCGTCGTTGCGTTGCGGGGAGGTGAGGGCATCGCCATCGGATGTTGAGCCTGCTGGAGGATACCTGGCGCTGTGGCACCCCCGTAGCCCTACATACACCCGCTGCCCAACGAGGGGTGGGGTGGGGGGGGGCCTTCAGAGGGTTACAGCGCATCGCCCCCATCCCCTGCGCTGTTGATTGGGCCGTGAGCAGCCGTTCGCGGGGAGAACCCGGCGCGGATCTGGGGTAGTCGGGGGGATGGCAGCCACCTGCCGCGACGGCCCGCCAGCCCCGCCGAAGAGAGCAACTCGCCCGCCGGCGACACGCCAAAACGACGCACAGGCCAACAACGCTTGTTGAAGCGCGCGAGCCTGTGAAGCGCCTATGGGAGGGACCTCTCTCTATAATATAGGGCACCGTAGTTGTACCGCTCCACTCTTCATCCCCAGTATCGCGCCCCCGCCCTGCACAGTAAGGACCACCACGGCCGCTTCATCGCCACATCAGAGCTGCTCCTCCACTGGGGCTTGTTGGAGTGGCCGCTTGGGGTCATCGGGACTAGTGTGGAGTGATACTCGCTCCAGATGGGCGGCTTGGCAGACCGAGTTCTGCGAGGGTGTGTAGTGGTTTGGGTCAAGGAGTCGGGCGTGCAGACCGACGGGGAATGCCTAGAATGGCCGTGTGGCCATGTCCCAAGTATTTCCAGACAGACACGGGAAAGCACCAAGAGCCATATGCTTGGTCTCCGTGGCATAGGGGCCGACTTGGGAATATAGAGACTGTCCGCTGGTCGAGGATATTCCCGGTCTGGTAACGACCGCTGACACGCGCGCGCCATAGGATAAGGCATATGCCACGCGGTGCCTCCGCCGGGTAGGATTTACGGATTGGGAAATATACCGTTCCCCGTATGCCGCGTTGATCTACGCCAACATTTGTCGCGGCTAACTTTGGCGGACGTTTTCTCGGTACGGTACACGCGGGAGTAGTCCTTCCAGATCGCCCGTCCAGACGAAAGGTGCTTGGAAGGCACAGGCCCTCGCTTTACCACGCGGAGCCGGAATAAAGGTACTGAATGTATCCCGGCGTAGCAATAACGTGGTTGTGCTCCTGTAGGTCTTCAAGTGAGGCTATACAGACTCTGGGCTGGATTGTCGAGGGGGCTCCTGAATCCACGTCTCTCACGACACTGTTTAACGGGGAGGTCCGTCATCCCTGAATCTTGGAAAGACACAGCGCCGCGGGACGGCGCTCAGTGCGGGACGGGCACAACGGCCAGCGCTCCCTCCTCCACCCCAAACGTCTCGAGAAACGTGCGGTCCATGGCAATAAGCGGCAGCATCGACCTCATAATCAGCGCTAATAGGACGGTCAGCAGCTCCACCCAAGATCCGACTCGGCACAACTCACCGTCGTACTCCATCAGGTACGATACCGCGGGCTGCTCCTCCACGGCAACCAAAAGCGGCTCCTCCCCGCCTAGCCTCCTCACGCTGACCCTCACCCCGCAGTTCCTCTCGGCGCCAAACCACAGGATCCTTGCGTCCTCGGAACAATCCTTCCCCTCGGCCGCCTCGTCCGTCGCGGCGGCTGCGCGTGCGAACCACTCTCGCGACACGGCGAGGACCTGCTCCCAGACCACCAGGAGCGTCGGTAGCGCCGCGGGTCCCTCCGTCTCGATCAGCGCGCGGAACGTGAGAGACACATCCCCGGCACCTTCCTCTATCGTCACGTCCTTGGTCTGGACCCCCTCTGCCGGCGGTTCCTCCTCGGGCGTGGTTGGGGTAGTATGTCGCGGCTTCCGACACCTCGACTCCCCCCCCCTCCTCGTAATGCTAAACCACGTATGCCACCACAAGGGACTCCCCCCCGGACACACCGCCTCCTCCGCGTGCGTGGGATACCTCTCCGACGGCGTCGTCTCGATGTACCGGCACGAGAGCGACGGCGCGGAGAGCCGGTCGTGGTCGTCGAAGCACTCGAGTATGAGGTCCGCGTACGGCGGCGAGAGGGCCTCGCGGAGACGCCGTAGGAGGAGGGCGCTTACTGTGTCATTGAAGCGCGCGCTGACTTCGAGGAGGGGGAGGAGTTGTGTCGTCGGGAGTGACTCGAAGATTATGGAGAGGACCTGGCGTCGTTAGGGGGCGTTTGATGGTGGGGTGGGGGTTGGGGGCGGGGGGGGGGCGGACCTCGTTCGGGAGGGATGCGAAAGAGCTCGGGGCGTCGTTTGCTTTCGACATGGTGGGGCAGATGCGGTTTGCGCTGTAAGTCGGGAAGTGAGCTGAAATGGATGCGCGACATGGCGATGGGGAAAGTCGCGTCTCGGGCTCGCAGCTATGCGGGGATGACGTCGCAAAAGGGTGCGGGAACAGTAATGACACTGTACCACAGGCCACTGAAAGCCAGCATCGCAACTTCCCCTCGTCGTAGTGCGGGAAGGTGCTCCAGGAGGTCGAGGGGAGATGGGTCAAAGAAGACACCTTTGCATCTTTTTGACCATTTCCACATGCCAATTCTCTCTCCATCTCATCGCTTTCCCATCAACGGCCCGGCACCGCGTATGCGATGCAGGCGATCAGAGACATCAGAACGATCGGGCCCGAAAGAGCCAACGGAACACGGGCGGGCCTTCTGGACAGCGGTGTCTCTGAGATGGACCTGTCAGTCCCAGTTCCATCTCGGCGGTCTCGCCCCTCTGGATCACCAAAGCCCGGCCCACAGCTCGGAAGGGCCCGCAACACATCGGCACTTGTTTCATCCATCCAACAAAAACGTATCAGCTCCCGCGTTATCCCGCCAAGACGCGGTATCACGCCCCAAAAGCAAGGCGACGCATGTCTCCCGGGCTGGAAGGCGCCCTCCCGCATCATGTCCGTTTCAGGTTCGGGGCGGGTCCCGGTGCCGGGGTCAAAGCGGGGCGGGGAGACCAGGGCTTGGCTTCCGTGACGTGAGGGTGGCGCCGGGCCACAGCGTTCGACCTTGGGAGCAGTACCTGCATGATGAAATTCTCCCGAGGTGGTGTCACGGCCAGCTCTGCCATGGCTGCGTGCCGGGACCTCTCCCGGGCTTGTGGCTCACCGCGATGCCGTGGGCTATTGGGCTGTGGTGCAACCCCCTGCATATGGCAACCCCGTCGGTGAGCTCGTCCCCTCGCGCATGAGCAAGGGAGGCGATCCCGGGGCGGTGACACCGGGAACACGGTGATTCCCGCAAGGGGACCCGGCCGCCTCTTACGCTGCGTCGCGGCGAACCCGGATCCCGGCGCTGGCTCGGATCCGCGGCTGCGAAACCGCGGACGCTAATCTTTCATCGCTGGTCTGATCGCCATGCAAACCCGGGGACTCCCAGGCACGTTTCCCCCATTTAGGAGGTATGACATGTCACTCGTGTGCGTTGGAGAGCCCTCCCCGGTAAAGGTGGACGTCACCCTGTCAGAGCACTGCATCTGTGCTTTTTCCGTCTAAGTCGCTTTTTGCTTCTGCCCTACCCAACGGTTTCTCTCTGTCTCTGCCCCTCTTGAGTTTATGCTTCTTCCGATTCACGAGATAAAAAAAAAAAGTGTCTTCAATTTCTTTTCTTTTGACGCGTTGTTGCTGCTATTTCGTATTTAATTCTTGTTCCGCTTCTTCCCCCCTCTCGAGAGGCGCAGCTGCTGGAAGCGTTTCCTTGAAAAGACTCGCGTCAGCTGTCCCCTTCGGACGTCCACTCACTTTCATTCTCACCTTCACCTTCACTTTCACTTCCACCGCATTGTCGATAATTTTCTGCGCGGGCGTCTTAGATATCTCCCCCACGGGCCTACGAGGATTTTGCAAACTAGACGAAAACGGGGAGGAAACAAAACGGGCCGGTGAGAGGAGAAGGAAACAAGAAAACGACGGGAACGAAGAGAAGCGCCTGCGATGGACGTGGACCCAGAGTCCCTCCCCCGGCCGCCCTCCGCCGCCTACCGCGTCGCTTCTCTCCCGCCGCCGCCGGTGCCGCCCAAGGACGAGGGGTACACGCCGAGCACTACCTCCACGAGGCCAAACACGGGGACTACGAGGCGCTTCTCACACTCGACTGCGATATCACGGAGGACGATAAAGTATGCGACGTGGGGCCGGTTTGCGGGGATGGAGCTTTCGCCGCAGCCGAGCGATGACGCGGATGATCCGTTGGTAAGTGGCAGTCGAGACCCCGAACCTAAGAGGGGGCAGAACTAGACAAGAGGCGCGCACCCGAAGGTGATAGAAAACAAAAGAGAGAAGCAGGAGTGCTAAACAGACACAGAACTGGCCCCAGTGGAAGAAAGAACTCAACCTTTTCGCCCTCCTCCTCCCGACCGCAGTATCCTGCGCCACGAAAACCGCCCTCATCCCCGTCAATGCCTCACTCGCGACCCTCTACGACACCTCCTTCTCATCAATAACAGCTCTAACCGCCGCGCCCCTCATCGTCTCTGCTTTTTCCGGACTAGCCTGCGTCGCAGCCTCCAAAGTCGTGGGGAAGAGGCCCGTTTACCTCGTGTCAGCCGCGCTACTGTTCGTCGGGTCGGCGTGGGGGACGAAGGTGGGGAGTTATGCGGACTTTGTAGCTGCGAGGGTGTTTCAGGGGTTCGGGTGGGGGGCGTTTGACGCCCTCGTTTTGGGGTCGATATACGACACTTTCTTTGTGAGTCCCCGTCGCCTTCAGCCAACTGTCGAAAGAAGATTAAGGAAACGATTCGGGTAGGGAAGGGGACAAAAAGCTAACGGCATCAGGAACATGAGCGTGAGACGAGGATAACGATATACAAGGCCCTCTCGACGGGCGTAACATGGGGCTCCCCCATACTCGGCGGCCTTGCCTCTTGGAAGTCCGGACGCTTCACCATACAATTCGACATCACGACAGCCTTCCTCGCACTCGCGCTCCTGCTACTTGCATTCGCGGCACCCGAGACGACGTTCGACCACGCGTGGAGCGTGTCCCTCCAGACGCCCACGTCCAAGACGCCGCAGCGCCGCAGCCTCATTCCACCGGGTCCCATACGTATTTCGAAGGAGGGCGTGGTGCGGTACCTGAAGTCCATTCCGCCGTGGGGGTACAAGGGTAAATTTGACGCACATACCCTCCTCCAAGCGCCACGCGCTCTCATCGCGCCTACGACGTTGCTCGTTGCAGCTGCGACGACACTGCCCTACGCCTCCCTCTGGGCCCTCGCCTCGGCGTTATCCCTCTTGTTCTCCGCCCTTCCGAAAGTTGACGTCGGAAACTTAATGGCGGGGCCCTTCGTCCTCTCCACGCTCGTCGTCGCGCTCTCTCACGTCTCTGCCCCGTACGCCGCACGCTTCCAGAAATGGACAAACGTCGTCGGACTCGGGGTAGGAACGGCGTTGTTCCTCCCTGGGATCTTATCCTTTGGTTTCCTTTCTTCGAGGGAGGGCGGCTGGAATTATCCCCTCCTCTCGTTCCTCCTTGCGCTGCTCGCGGCGGGGAGTGTTGCGCTGGAGGCTACGGGCCCGTCTCTAGTCCACGATTCGGCAAAGTTTACCTCGTCGAACATGTACTCTACCCTGCGCAACGCGGCCGACATGTCCACTGGCGCCACGTCGCTGCGAGTTCTATTTACGGGTGTGGCGGTGCAGGCCGTCGCGATGGCCGTGGAGGGGGCCAGGGCAGAGGTCGCGATGCACGCTGTTGGGCTGGGTGTCGGACAGGTTGTCGTCGCCGTTGGGTGCGCGGGGGTCTGGGTTTGGCTGGGGGAGAGGATCAGGAGGTCGGATGGGAGGGTTATGGGGTTGGTTGACTTGAGCATCCTGAAGGGGAATGCGAGCTTCTTTGAGCACGACTAGAGAAGGCAGTCCAGGGTTCACGGCTGGCCGGGTTGGGTTCCTCCGAGGGCGTTTTAGGGATGGGACAGAGCGTCTTTTTTTTCTTGTCGGTATTTACACTCACTTTGGTTCTTTTCGTCCTTGTTGGAGGCGTTAGGAGGACTGTGGCGGGATCTGGATATGGGGTTAGAATCACGTTCCTTACGAATTGTACGAGAGAATGACGGGACCGAAGAACTAGACGGTGGTGCCAAGTAGCGAAATGCAAGACTCACCACAAGTTGAAGACGTGTCCCTCCTCGACGAGTGATTGATATCCCGGGGCCTCACCTCGTCCCGCCAGACCTCGTTCTCTGGAATATCTGGAGGAAGACAAAAATCGTATTAAAGCACGCTGTAGATCCCATTTCTATATCCCCAGCTTGCGCAACGCCCTCCCCTCTATCACGCTCCAGGTGCCCCTCACTTCTTGGAGTAATACTCATCCTGCCGCGTCTCGTGCCCAACGGGCCCCTTCCCATCCGCACCACCCCCGACCTCGACCCCCTTTCCCCTCCAGAAAGCCTCCCTCTCCGCCAGCAGTTCCGACGCCCAGGCCTTGACGTCGTCCAGCTCGATCTTCGTCGCCACGTAGGCAAATTCCCCCAGCTTGACCTCCCCACCACCCCTCTTCTCGTACTCGTACATCTGGAGCAGAAGCTCCATCTTGTCCACGTCGTGCACGTACTTGGCCTCTAGTGTCTCCGAGTCCTCGTACTCCCTCCAAATCTCCCTCAGCTCCTCGCCCGGGACGCCCCCGTAGACGGATCCCAGCAGGCCCGTGGATATAAAGTCGATGGTCGACGCCTCGCGCCGGGACTTTTCCGGCTTGGGGACCCCGTCGACGGGGGTGATGTCGCCGACGAGGGACTCCGCCATGTCGTGGATGAGGCACATCTTCATGCAGCGGTGGAGGTCGAGGCGGGGGGCGAGGGCCGGGGGCGTGAGGAGGGTCATGAGGGACATGCGGTACATGTGGTCGGCGATGGATTCGCAGCTGGAGCCCGTCGGTCAATGTCCGCCCTGTCTCTGTCGCAAGAAAGGCTCAGAGCGGAAGGGGGAGGGGGAGGGGGAGGCGGGGAACGTACCTGGATATCCCGAAGCGCCTCCAGCCCTCGCGCGGCGTCGTCTTTAGCCGCTCCAGGAGGTGGAAGAAGGGGAGTGGCGACGGGGTGCCGCTCTTGAGCTCTGGGCCCTCGGATATCGACTCCAGAGCCTTGCCGACGGACCACTCGCCCTCTGGCTTGGGCGTCGGCGCGACACCGAGGTCTGCCCTCCGTTAGTTTGACGGTGACCCGACGGGCAGCGGCAGGGGAAGCCCGGAACAGGTGGGTGACGTACTCTTCACCACATCGCTGACATTTGTCTTCCCCTCCATGGTTCCAACACTCTCGCGCTAAAGAAAAAAAAATGAGAGACGAGAGAGTGTGGAGAGAGTGTATGTTATGGGTAGGATTCCCCGCGCGTGGAGAGAGGGGATCGCGGAGAGTGCATACGTAGGTGGGGTCACTTTCTTTCTGTTTTCGACAGGAGGATACTGCCGCTAAAGACTAGTGGGGGCGGGGCACTGGGCCGGTGGCAAGCGGGATTGTGGCGTTTCTGATTTGCTGGTTCCTGGCGGGTGCTTGCTTTTTGGAAGGCGGTGAGTCGCGCGTGAGATACCCTTTCCCACCCCCCGTCATTGCTTATAAGTGCTCTCGTCCGACTTGCCGGATCGTGGTTCTAGAGACTCGGGTGTGCAAAAAGGATGCCGTGATTTCCGCCCAGTCATGCGTCAGTTTTTTATAATACAAGCTACTTTCTGCGAGGTCATGGAAACAAACGCCGTTTGTAAAACTACCATGTTCAGGCACGTAGCTACACCGCTTAGAGCCGAAAAAGCCCGTTGCCCTAGACAGAGCACAAGCAGCAAGATGGAATCACGGACAGATTATACTTAAGCAGCGCTAGTAAAACCAGCATCCAATGTCTCCTTAGCTCAGTTGGTTAGAGCGCCAGTCTCATATTCTCATATGACTCGTGAGTGTAACTCTCGGGATATCTGGAGGTCGACAGTTCGAGTCTGCCAGGGGACAGTAGAAGTTTATACTTTTTTTTTGGCCTCTCTTCGCTTGGGTTTTGCCTTGTTGCGCTTCATCTCCCTTTTCCCCCATCTTCTTTTTGTTTCAAGGCAACCCACGAAAACAACGTGGTAAGTCTAGTTCAAAGAGTTGCAAAACTAGAAGATATATTACCAAGTATAGGAAAACAAGGCGTGCCACAAAAGGGCAAGAAAACGGCGGTAGGACATGGTTGATACATGAGACGGAAGGCGAGGACCTTTGTTACAGATCATGGCTCTCTTGAGACGACGTCAACCATCTGCTCAGACACGCAATGCCACTATCAACGAAAACATGGCAAATTAATCACTCACTCACTTACACAAACCGCACCCACAGATCCCCTGCGCCCGCATATTCCTCCTCGCAATCTCACTCTCCGCCACGAACGCCACCCCTTCACCGGGCAAGTTGCCACCGCAGGCGCCGGCAGCCCCAGTCCCCTTCTATACACCCAGAGGGCCTCGAGCGCCGTGTTGGCGGCGCAGTGGTTCCTCTGCCCCGGCTGGTGCGTTGTCGTCACGGCTTACCTGGCAAAGAAGAAGAAGTCTAGGGGGCGTTGTGAGGAGGGTTGTGTCGAGGTTCCATGCGCCGGTTATCCTCGGGCGGGTTGTGGCGTGCCGTTATGCTGGTGTCATGTTGGGGAGGAGGGCGTCCTGGCAGTGTTAGTAGGAGCCGACCAGGAGAGGGGGCACTTCGAGATGCTTACGTCGAGGACCATTGCGAGGTGGAAGACGCCTTTGATAGGAGACGAGCGTGCCCTTGCAACAGCTTCCACGTCCTCCATCCTCTCGGCACAACCAGAGAAAACCGTAACCTCGCACCCCATCGCCTCTAGCTCCCTCCCGAAAACCAGATTGTCTGCATTGGTCGCGCTTCGTGAAAAGGAACGCAAGTGAGCGGGCTCCTCCCTCCACCATCCACGTCGCCGTCGACCTCCCCAGCCCGTTGAGAGACCCCTTTTAAGCGTGTAGCTCGCTCGTGTATGACAGCGAACGCATTACGCAGGCGCCTTGAGATCGACGACATCCGTGGCAAGGCAGGAGTTCAGGCGAGAGGACGCCCCAGGATGGCGGCGGTTGTACAGGGAGAGCGCATGTGCATCCAGCACGTCTCAACCCCCTTCCGCTCTGCCACACTCTGATATCAGTCCCGGCTCCACTAAGAAACGCCCGAGGTTCGTGTCGGCACGGAAGATTGGGGTATGGCCATACGGAAATGACACTAACTCCCAGAATCTGGAATGCACGTCACTTTCCACTGCACGAACCCGTCAGGAAGACCCACCCAGCTGGTGCCCTCGAGATGGGACACGGCGGCATGTACAGTGGCGTATGCCGGAAGTACGTGCCCAGCCAGAACCTGTAGCTAATAAAGTGCCCCGCCTCCATCCTTTTCGTCTTCCGGCAGACAGACACCCGTCCTTTGGCACCCAGCCACCCATAGCCATGGGTCACTGACACGGCCATCGCCACCTCCTGGATGCGCACGGCCGAGGCGACGGACCGGGACACCGCAGCTCCGCATACAAGGCCACCGGCAGTCGTCATGCTCGAAGACTTGAGGCAGAGCAACACTTACGGGTGAGGTGCGTTGTAACCGGCCCTATGCAGCAAGGTAGCCTCCGGAGTTATGACTGAGCCCGGTGAAATCAGTCCGCGGGTACACGTCCGAGCCGTCAAGACCGACCAAGCACAAGCGAGCCCTCTCATCCGATGTGATGACGGCACAAATGTCCCTCTCCCACCAACGATCTGATCCGCGGTTCCCCTGGGCCGGGACCTGCCCCAAATCACACCAGAACACTTAACACTTGTGGGCATCATGCATTTGTTGTTGATGGCTACGGAGGCCCGGTATGATGGGTATCAAGCGCATGCTTTGTTATCTATAGTAAGACAAACGCCAAGTACGGGGGTCGATGCCCGGATATCCATCGGTCCGGGCGGCGGGGTTGGAATTTGTTGGTGGGGAGGGCAGAGGCGAGTGGTTTCTCGCCTTGGGCGTGCAGCGTGGGCATCCTAGTGGCGAGCCACCCGTTATCCCGAGGGCCGAGCGATGCGGGAAGACACCCCGTTGCGCTCCTTCGTCTGTCGACGGACCCTCCCCCTCCAACAAAGTCCGGACCACGCGCTCCCACCCTCCCGCACCTCTCACCTGGGAACGAAAGTCCCACACACCACCCCCCTTCAGTAATTCTCCCAAAGCTCCTTCCTATAGTTCTGCGTCAACCGGGTATCAGCCCCATAATCCGCCGCCCACCCCACGAAGCCCAGGTCCAGCACGTAGACCTCCTGCCCGTTGGGCGGCCCGCCGCCGTTCGCCTCGAGCTCACGGAGGTACCGGAGGGCAGCGGAGGGCCCGCGCTGCTGGGAGAGGGCGCAGTGGAAGACGACGGTTTTCTTCTCGGCAAGCTTGGGGAGAAGGGTCTGGAGGGAGGCCTCGAGCGTTGTGGAGGGGATGTGGATGGACGTCTTGATGCTGCCTCCTATGTGGTCTTGTGGGGGTGTGTTAGTGCGTCGAGGCATGTGTGGGGTAGAGGATGGTAATGGAGGGACGGGAAGAGTGCGGCAAGGAGGGCGGATGTGGGGTTGCGTTGGGTCGAGTTGGAGATGGGAAGGGGGGCGTACCGTCGTCGCGCACGTCGACGATGGCGTAGCTCCGGTCCTGGGTATCCGCCTCGGAGAGGATCATTTCCGATAGCTCCTTTGCGCTCATGCGCTTCAGATTCCCGATCGTCGCCATCTTTCCTTCCGAGAGTCGCGCAGAGTGCTAAGGTTTCGTCGCGGGGTTCGATGCGGGGAAACTGCGGGGACCTTTCTTCGGGGCTCTCCTTTCCCTTGCTCACACCCTAGGTAGCAATCGACAAGGGGTCGTCTTGCCGGAAGCGAGCGGATCAGCGGTAACGAACTTGGCGGGCTTTCCGAGTTTGGGATTTGGAGTGAGAAGAGAACGTCAACAAAAGGCGTGGGAATGGGACGAGGGGCAAAAAGGTCTAGAAGGGAAGGTGGAAAGGGCGTGGGCTGGGACTTGGAAGGTGGGGAGTGGGGCAGCCGCTGCGCCTGTGTTTCAGGGACATGTAAGGGCTTGAGTCCCTGCTGCGCCTGCCACTGTGGGCGGCGGGCAGGAGAAGGTGTAACGTTACAGTGCGGATAAGAAGCAATGTGCTGCGGACGTGGAGCTCCTTAGAGCGGAGCCGCGAGTTCGTGTGCCTCGGGTTCGCGGAAGGGAGCTGAGCTCCTGGACGAGACGTCAACTGGGGGAGGGTTGGCGTCAAGGGAGAACAAGTGGGACTCGTCTACACCGCCAATAAGCCCTGAGCCTAGCCTCCTCGAGAGCCTCTGCAACCTGTGGACGTCAGTGCAGCATAGACAGCCGCCCCCGGAACCCGCACGCCGGGTCTAAGTGGTAGAAGATTCTCGTGAACACCTCACCGGGACGTAAGTAAAATGTCATTTGTCATTTGTCTTCTTTTCGCCGTGGTATCGATACGTAAAATCATATTCCGGACCCCTTCGCCAGAACAGCAAAACCAGGCCCCCCCCCCAAACAGGACGCATCCGCCACAAAACTCCGCTATGAACCCGTTCTTTGAGGGACGGGATGACCCCTAAGCGTACACTATACAAAGCCCAGCACCACGCTCTGAAACAAGAGATACAAGAACCACACACTTCCCCACGCTCCCCGCGCAAAGACATCACGCCTTGCCAACCCACCCCGAGTTGATGAAAAAGTCAAAGATCCTGCCCCCCTTCTGCGAATCCAGCCGACAAATCTCCCTCGCCTGCTTCTTCTTCAGCGTGCCGTTCCCCTTCATCGCCTCCTTGAGTATCTGCTCCTTGATCATCAGGTACGGCTTCGGCTGCAGCCTCACCACCTCGCACAGTCGCGCCTCTTCGGGGGTTAGGAGGTGCAGGTCCGGCGCGTTGTCCTGCGTGAGCGACATGGGTGTCACACCCGACAGCGGCGCGGGGTTCGCGCGCTGACGCGTGGTGGGGGCGCCGCTCGTAACGACGATGCTGCCCCCGTCCGCGCCGTTGGCGGCCTCATCCGCATCACCCTCCTGCTTCGTCTCCCCGTTGGGACCGCCGCCCGCCGTGCCGTTAGGTGAAGCAGCAGACCGGATAGGCAGCTCCGGCGCAACGAGCAACGCCGACCCGCTCGGCGGATCCGGCGCGGCAGCGGCCCCCTTGCGCTGCGACGTCGCGAGCCTATCGCGGTCCATAGAGCCCATGGGCACCGCCCTCGCGGCGCGAGCTGCCTTCTCCTGCTCGTACTTCTCACCGCTCCTCAGGTCACCCACGCGCACGGACCGCCACTCCTGGAGCTGCGCGACGGCCTGCCGGAGGTTCAGCTCGTCGACGAGCCCCTGCGTGAAGCCCTCGTAGTCCGCCCGGTTCATGATGCGTGCGAGGGGCTTAGTCTTGTTGACGAGGTCGCGCTCCTCCTTTGAGCGCTTCTTCTCGATCTTGATGTTCTCGCGGTAGTCGAGGAGGTTGTGCTCGAAGATGACCTTTTTGCGCTCCGCGCGCTGGGTGAGGCGGCAGTTGTAGATCTCCATGACGGTAAGTTTAAGCTCCATCTCGGGCTCCAGCTCGCCCGTGCGCGGGTTGATGCCGTCGCCAGGGTCGAATTGCATCAACTGCACCGCCTCCTCAGCCTCGTTGGCGTACTCTGTCTCGAACTCGAGCCGGCCCGGCATGTAGCCCTGGATCTCGTGACATGACGGCACGCTGGCGGTGGGCTTCGTCTTGGGCTGCAGGGCGGGTGCGTTCTTCTGCGCCTCCTTGCGCTCCTCTATGCGCCGCTTCTTACGCGCCTGGAACTCCTCGCGCGTCACCTGCTCGGCGAGCTCGACGTCGTGCGGGCTGCACCGCTTCGGCAGCGGGAAGCAAGGAGAGTCGACGTATGTGGATAGGTAATGGTCGCGAACCTCGTCCTTGTTGCGGAAGCCGCCGATGTGGTCTGCGATGTCGGCCCAGGAGCCGAGGCCGTAGATCTCTGCGCCCTCGAGGAGGAGGAGCTCCTCGTCGGCGCCCCAGTCGCTGTCGAAGATGGGGAACGAGTTCTGCTCGATGACGCGGAAAGGGTGGGTGTCGGGGCGGTGGGAGCCGCTCGATTCGCCGTTGGCGAAGCACTGGACGCAGAGGTCATAGTCACCGCAGGCGCTGTGGGCGCATCGTATCCGGACCTGTGTCGCGCGGGTCAGCGGGGCCGTTCGGGGAGAGGGAGTATCCGATCAAGGCAACGCGCGATTAGGCTGGCTGAGCTCGACAGTCGAGCTACAGATGGGGGAGGATGCATCGCGCGCCGGGACAAAGCGCTCCGGGCAACGGCGTTGCTACGCGGGGTTGGGGGCCCTGACGTACCGTCGAAGTGATGTCGGCGCTGCACACGTCGCAATGGTATTTGACGCCGCCCTCGCCGCCCCTAACGGCGGTCTTTTTGCGGATAACGCCCATGTCGTCCACGGTTAACGACGTCGGCGGAGGGTGGCCCGCCCCAGGAGATGACGTGCCGGGAGGTACAACGGGGGGATAAGAGCGGGGCTTCGGCTCCGCGGTTGTGTCGCGCCTAGGGATGCATGCGGCGAATCTGGATGTAGCGCTCGGTGTCACGGTTCGGTTTATACGCGTGTTTGTGATGAAAGCTGTTGGTTGTGTCGGGTGCGGTGATGGGAGTCGATGCGTCGCGATGTAGTTCGATGCGTCGTCGGCTACTGTGGCGAGGCCATCTCCCGCGCACTCGGCCAGCTATCATGCCGTCGTCTCAACAGCCGCTGTTTACCCGGCACGCTGTACGGTGTCTGACTAAACACCTTCCCAGGCAACGCCGAGCGCAATTTTCTTCTCGGCGCTGTCCCTCCGAGCATTTCACCGAGGGGTCGATCCGGCCGATTCCACGACGCGGGGTCCAATGCTACTATTGGCGCGGGAGCTACGTTGCCTCGAGCTCGCCCACCAAACCTGCTTCTCGCCGTCGACCATGGCCCTGGATGCGCCGGCTTTAGACCGCGCTATCTCGACGGGAGCCCACTATTCCTAGGATACGAAACGTCGGCGGACTCGAAGTGGGGTTCTGCGAAGGCACTCGCCGTGAAATACCCCGAAGTGCCACCATTCCTTTAAGTGGCGCCCCGCGCCCTGCTGGTTTTCTCCTCTGATAGCAAATATTACTCTCATCTTAACGATCTCGTCTGTATTGTTTCGTCGCAATGGGTGACAGCGTCCTGAATGACATCTCCCACCGGAGGTACAACCCGCTGAACGACAGCTGGTTGCTCGTCTCGCCTCACCGGACGAAGAGGCCGTGGCAGTGCGTCGAGCCCCGCGGACCCCGCGATCCCTCCTGATTATCGGCTTGTGCTTACGGCGGCGACAGGGGCCAGCAGGAGGCCGCAGCGAAGATCGACCTCCCGGACTATGATCCCAAGGTATGGGTGCTAGAGCCCACTTGTCGCCCTCGTACTGACTTCCACAACTGTAGTGCTACCTCTGCCCCGGGAACCCCCGCGCGCAGGGAGACCAGAACCCGCAGTACCTCGACACCTTTGTCTTTGTCAACGACTACAGCGCCGTGAAGGAGACTCAGGCGGAGTACACCCCTCCGGAGCCCAAGAACGATGAGGGTAAGGCCCTCCGCGAACTTCCCGAGGGACCGAGCTAACGTGAGCGTCAAGACCTCTCCGCGACCCTCCTCCAGGCGCAGCCCACCACGGGCGCCTGCTACGTCCTCGCCTTCTCCCCCAAGCACCACCTCACCCTCGCCGACATGTCCGCCCCCGAGATCCTGCCCGTAATCGAGACTTGGACCCGCATCTACGCCCAGCACCTCTCGTCCTCGAGCCCGCTCCCCGCTCCGACCGACCTCCCCGCCGGCTCGCCCCACGCGGCCGTCTCGCGGCCGGCGTCGCAGCTGCGCTACATGCAGATCTTCGAGAACAAGGGTGCGGCTATGGGGTGCTCGAACCCGCATCCTCATTGCCAGGTGTGGACTACGTCGACGATGCCCGAGGAGCCAGGCAAGGAGCTGCAGCAGATGGCGAAGTACAAGGCTGAGCACTCGGGGAGGACCCTACTGGGGGATTATGTAAAGCTCGAGATGGAGAAGAAGGAGCGCGTGGTGTGGCAGAATGAGGGGTTCCTGATTGTTTGCCCGTGGTGGGCTATTTGGCCGTTTGAGGTGCTGGTGCTACCCAAGAGGCACGTCAGGGCGCTGGTGGACTTCACGCCGGCCGAGAGGCTGCAGTTTGCCGAGGCGATCCAAGAGGTTACGAGGAGATATGACAACCTCTTCCAGTGCAGTTTCCCCTACAGTGAGTCCCCCGGCCACCCCTCATCCCATACTTCCGTGGCGCGGGGTTTGAAATCTAACAATCACAGGCTCTGGCATCCACCAGGCACCCATCGACGGCTCGGCGGAAGAAGTCGAGGCCAGCTACCTCCACATGCACTTCTACCCGCCGCTGCTGCGCTCCGCGACGGTCAAGAAGTTCCTCGTGGGCTACGAGCTGATGGCCGAGGCGCAGCGCGACATTACGCCCGAGCAGGCCGCCGCGCGCCTGCGGGACTGCGGCGGGGAGCTGTACCGCAAGTCGCTGTAAGCAATGGGCTTCCATGAGAGATGATTCGCCTGGGAGAGTTCAATAAAGGAGTAAAACGAGTCCGAAGCAAGCTTGTACATTTGATTGTGAAGGACGCCCATGCGGGCATCCACTTGGCCTGATTCGATAAATGCAGCAGCCTAAGCCTGCACGTAGTACTCCCTCACCATCGGCATCCAGATCAGCGCCGTCGTCGCAAACAGAAACGGGAAGAACTGCGGCAGCCCAAGCGTCATGCTCTTGAACACAAACGTCTCGCTCGCAAAGTGGCCCAGCGCAACGACGTACGTCCAGATAGCGATATCGTACACGGGCGCCAGGTGGAGGTTATACGCGGCGTACAGCCTCACGATGCTCGTGATGAGGGTCCAGGTGCCGAAGCAGCGCGCCGAGAGGGGGGTGACCTGGTCCGCGGCGCCCTTGTGGGTGGCGGAGGGCGCGGGGATGAGCTTGGCGACGGAGTCCTCGGGGGCGTAGGTCTTGGAGGCGGGCGGCAGGGAAGGGTTGCGGATGAAGAGGCCGTTGTAGGTGCGGCGGGTGTAGTGGAGGGTTACGTAGTTCTGGGCCGAGTTTCCGATAGAGATCAGGGAGAGCTGACGGGAGTGTTAGCCGGAGGGAGCAGGGAGTTCAGGGGTATGGTCGCGGCGTACGAGGAACATGTAGTACGGCAAGATGCCGTTAGCGGGCGGGAGCCAGGAAGCGAGCGTGGAGAGCATGGCGGCGGTGTTGTTGGCTGCGATTGTCGTGTTTGTGGACAAACTAGGCAAAGGAAGCTGAAGATGGTCCCTGATGGACCGATTGTGAAGAGTACGACAAAGGGCACCGTGCCAATTGATCTCAACAAAAGCTTAATACTGTATACGTACCTCGGCCTAAATCTCATGAAAACCCCAAGACGGCAAGAAGCTCTTGCGCGTCCCTCAACCGGTCGTCCTCAGAACCATTCGCCAACGTCACTGCGGAAGGACGTCACCTGAACCCACGCCATCATGTTCTCCATTCCGGACATCGCGGGCATGATCCCCGCGCCGTTCCGGCTGGTCCTCCTCGGCATCGGCGCCATCACGCTGGCCAGGAAGCTGCTTGGCGGGTTGAGCCTGTTCTCTACCTTTGTTCTTAGCGGCACCAACGTACGTCTTCCCTCGCCATCCTTACCTTACAGGAGAAAAGGCGGCACGGTCATGTTCCAATCCAACATCTATGGCTGAAGGCTAACCTGACTCCCTCTGCTAGCTCCGCAAGTATGGCAAGCCCGGCACCTGGGCTGTCGTAACCGGCGCCTCCGACGGCCTCGGCAAGGAATTCGCGACCCAGCTCGCCAGCAACGGCTTCAACCTCGTCCTCGTCTCCCGTACGCGCTCCAAGCTCGAGGCCCTCGCCTCGGAGCTCGAGCAGAAGTTCGCGGGCAAGAACCTGCAGACGCGCGTCGTGGCCATGGACTACTCGCAGGACCGCTCTGAGGACTACGAAGCCCTGGCCGAGGAGATCGCGGGCCTCGACGTCGGTGTCCTCATCAACAACGTTGGCCAGAGCCACTCGATCCCCGTGCCGTTCATCGAGACGGACAGCAAGGAGCTCCAGGATATTGTCACGATCAACTGCCTCGGCACGCTCAAGACGACGCAGGTCGTCGCGCCGATCATGACCCGCCGCGGAAAGGGCCTCATCCTGACCCTCGGCTCGTTCGCCGGCTGGACCCCGACCCCGTACCTCGCCACCTACTCCGGCAGCAAGGCCTTCTTGCAGCACTGGAGCACGTCGCTCGCCGCGGAGCTGAAGCCCCAGGGCGTCGACGTCCACCTCGTCCTCAGCTACCTCGTCACGACTGCCATGTCCAAGGTCCGCCGCACGAGCCTCCTGATCCCCGGCCCGCGCGATTTCGTGCGCGCCGCGCTCGGCAAGATTGGGAGCGGTGGGTATCAGATTGCGGCGTCGACTTATACGCCGTACTGGTCGCACGCAGCGTTCCTGTGGCTCGTGGAGAACACGGTTGGCCCTATGAGCAAGTTTACGGTGGGCATCAACCTGGATATGCACAAGGATATCAGGAAGAGGGCGCTGCGGAAGGCGGAGAGGGAGGCTAAGAAGAACTGAGGGGCTAGCGGGGGTTTAGTGGTGATGACCAGATATGGCTCAATTATAGTGGAAGAGGAGAGACAGCAGGGGACTACGTGGTCTTGGAGGCATTCGGCTCAATGGACAGAGAAAACCGGAAAATAGAGACTTTGGCGAATGGCGGCTGGAATACGATAGCTACATGTATTATGGACGAAATGTCAGGTATTCGGTCATTGTGATAATATCAATTAACCGAATCTCATTGCTGTCGATCCCATTGTCTTGGCTCTTTCTGCGAGTGGTCAATTGGGTTTGAGCTTGGTGTAAAGAGACGCGCGGTGTGGCTGGGCGTGAGATGCGTTCCAATGGTGCCAGCTGCCACCACGCGGTCCGTCGTCGCGAAAATTCCGCGTCGTTTCCCTGCACAACTGTAGCTTGGCTCGCTCTCAGCCTCGAGATTTTACCAAGCTTGTTTACCGCACAGCGACTCCATGGCCTAAAACGAGGCTATCGGCCTACCCTTTCCTCCGCCCACGCCCATACCGCCGACTCGCGATCGATCCGGCCGTGTTCCAACGCAGGCTGCCTCAGGCCCGGTACGACGACCAGGGATTCTTGCGCAGCGACGTCGCGCCCTCACGGAACGAAGCAGTGACGACGTTGATGCTCTCATGAACCTGCCCTCGACTTGACCGCCCTTCGCTATCCAAGACCACCCACCCCGCTCCTCGCATCCTCGTCGGGCGGCGGGAACAATCGACATGGCGTATCCCCAGGCTACGCCCGTGCGGCCCCTTCCGGGCGCCTTCATCAACACTCCCGCCGTGGCCCGCGCCATGGCCCAGCCAGACGATCCCGTCCGGCGCCGTCTCTTCCCCGATGCGCCGGCCACGAGCGCCCCTACCCCCGGCGCGGCTGGACCGGCTGCAGCTGCGGCCTCGCGACCGCCGACCGAGCCCCTGGTCAAGCTGCCCGCGGTCGACCCGGCGTCACCGCTTACCAAAGCTGCTAGTACCATCAACAAGCTCCTCCAGCACGACGGGGAGTACCCCGACATAGACTCCTACTGCCGACGTAAGAGCCATCCCCGCCCTTGTCCCCCGGAGCTATAGCTAACCGCACCCAGCCGGCGCCTCCTCTGAATACGACATCCCCGAAGCCGAATCCCCCCTGCTGCCCTTCCACAAGGCGCAGACCTACACCATCCCGAACCAGGTCTTCGACCACATCAACGGCAGCCAGCTGCAGACGCTCATGGGCCTCTTCGCCGAGCTGAACCACGCGTGGATGGTCGTCGACAACTCGCTCTTCATATGGGATTACACCCAGCCCGACCCCGAGCTCATCGGCTTCGAGGACCAGCCCCACAACATCCACGCCGTGGCGCTCGTCCCGCCCAAGCCCGGCATCTTCGTCAGCACAATCACTCACATACTCGTCGTCGCCACCACGTCCGAGCTGATCCTCCTCGGCGTCGCGGCCGAGACGACCCCCACGGGGACGCGCAGCATGCAGCTGTACCAGACAAAGATGGTCCTGCCCGTGCGCGGTGCCGATGTTAGCATCATCGTGGGGTCCACCAACGGTCGGATATTCTACGGCGGCAGCAACGACACGGACGTCTACGAGCTGTACTATCAGCAGGAGGAAAAGTGGTTCTCGAACCGGTGCGGCAAGATCAACCACACGAACCCCGGGTGGACGTCGGTAGTCACGCTGCAATCGAGTCTCTTCTCGACTAAGGAACCTGAGCACCTCGTCAAGATGGTTATCGACGACTCGCGGAACTTGGTCTACACGCTGTCGTCGCGGTCCACAATCCGGACGTACCACATGGAAGGGCCCAACAAACTCACCAAGCTCATCGAAAAGGAGAAGAACTCCTGCCTCCGCGACATCACGCACATGATCAACTTCTCCCCGCTCCTCAACGACCGCATCCAGATCGTCTCCATTAGCCCCATCTCGGCGCAGGAGGCGTCCAAGCTGCACATCATGGCCTTGACTAACACGGGCTGCCGCCTCTTCCTCAGCGCCACGAGCTCCGCGTCGTACATGATCGGCGCCACGTCCAGCGTCGCGCCGCCGCAGAGCATGCAGGTCCAGTTCATCAAGTTCCCGCCCTCCGAGAAGGGCCAGCAGCCCAGCAAGCAGCCCGGCGTTTTCGCGACGACGGACTCCGTGACGGATACCAAATCGCAGTCGCTCATAACCAGCCGCGCCGGCATCCGGTACGCACCGGGCTACTTCCTGGACTTTGTCACCGGCGGCGGGCAGGACGACCCCGATATGCTGTTTGTGTCTGCGCCGGAGACGGGGCGGATAAATGCTGTCAACTACTCGTCGGCGCTCGAGTACTACGAGCACGGGAACTGGATCGAGCTGGGAAGCCGCGCCGAGGCGGTGGGCCTCGTCACGAAGCCCTTTGCTACAGCTAAGCGGCCCGTCGGCTTTGGGAACGAGCTCGCAGTGCAGTTCGACGACGCGCCAAGCGAGTTTGCGATCCTCACCAACTCTGGCGTGCACATTATACGTCGGCGCCGGATGGTAGACCTCTTTGCGGCCTCGCTCAAGGCGTCGTCTGGTGACGAGGGCGCCGAGAGCACGTTCCGCCGCTTTGCGCAGCTTTACGGGCGCGTCGAGACCATCTCGTCGGCGCTCGCCGTCGCGTGCGGGCAGGGCGGCGACGCAAGGCCAGGTGGCACCCGCGCAAACGACTCGGCCACAGAAGGGCGCGCGCGCGGCATCTTTGTCGAGTACGGCGGTCAGCCGACCATCGACGAGGCTGACGGCACGTCCCTGTCGACGGAGTCGGTGCGGCTCTCGGTACGGCACGAGGCGCTGGCGCTGTACCTCGGCCGCCTTATACGGATGCTCTGGAAATCCCCCGTCATCTCTGTCGGGACTGCCCCCGCGGGCGGCGTCTCCATCAACTCGATGGTCCCGACGAGCAAGCTCATCTCGGTGCAGGACAGCCTGGAGAGGCTGCGCAAGTTCCTCGACGCCAACCGGACCTTCATCCAGGGGTTGTCTGGCCCTTCGGATCTGCAGCGGGTGGCGAGCAAGAAGGAGGAGGTGGCGCTGCAGGCGGAGCATCAGGCCATGCACGGCCTCGAGAAGCTGATGGAGAGCATCTCGGAGGGCATCTCGTTCGTGCTGATGCTCTTCGACGAGCGGGTGTCGGACATTTACGCGCGCCTCGACGACGAGACGCGCCGCGGCCTGGGCGACCTGACGTACGAGAAGCTCTTCTCGTCGACGCCCGGCAAGGAGCTCGCAAAGGTGCTGGTCAAGGCCATTGTCAACCGCAACATCGAGAGCGGCTCCAACGTCGAGACTGTGGCGGACGCGCTGAGGCGCCGGTGTGGGAGCTTCTGCAGCCCTGACGACGTCGTCATCTTCAAGGCGCAGGAGCAGCTGAAGCGCGCGTCGGAGAGGCCGGCGGATTCGAGCGCCGCGAGAGCGCTGCTGCAGGAGAGTTTGACGCTTTTCGAGAAGGTGGCGGGCAACCTCTCGTTCGGGAACCTCGAGGCGGCGGTGGATGAGTACGTCAAGATGCGGTACTACGCCGGTGCGATCAGGCTTTGTCTGGGAGTTGCGCGGGAGAAGGATAGGGGGAACGCGGCGTTGGCGTGGGTCAACGACGGGAGGCCGGCGGGTGATCACCGTGCCGCGGCGTACGAGCAGCGGGCGGCGTGCTACGACCTCGTGCACCGGGTTCTCATCCGCCTCGAGGAAGCAGAGGGCTCGGCGCCCGAGTCGATGGACGGGCGGCCTACTCTCTCCGCGACGAAGCGCGCCGAGGCGCACGACGTCGTCAACTCTTCCGGCGACGAGGTCTTCCACTTTGGGTTGTATCAGTGGTACATTGACCAGGGCTGGACGGACCGCATCCTGGGCGTCGACTCGCCTCACGTGGTGACCTTCCTCGAGGACCTGGCACGCACGGGCGCCGAGCACGCGGCGCTGCTGTGCAGGTTCTACACCCACCAGGGGCAGTACTTCAAGGCCGCCACGGTGCAGTACGAGCTGTCGCAGTCGGACTTCCAGATCGGGATCAAGGACCGGATCAACCTGCTGAGCCTGGCGAAGACGAATGCAAATGTTGTGAGTCCCGGGGTGGCGAGGCAGCAGCAGCAGGGTCTGAATCATAGTATCTCGGGGTTGTTGGAGGTTGCGCATATCCAGGATGATATCCTGGAGAGGTTGAGGGTTGATGCGAGGATTGATCCGCAGAGGCTGGTGGAGATTGAGGAGGTGCTGGACGGGAAGATTCAGGGTCTAACAGAGGTGAGAGCCCCCCCCCCCCAAAAAAAAAAAAAAAAAGCGTTGGCTTGGGAAACCGTACTGACGGAGACCAGCTCTTCAACGAATACGCGGACCAGGCCGGATACTACGACATCTGCCTCCTAATCTACCACGCAGCGGACTACCGCAACCCGACGACGATATCCGAGACCTGGGCCTCCCTAATCGACCAGGCCCACGAGGACGCCGCGGCGGCCGAGGGCCCCGACGCGCCGCTCCCCTACGAGTCCGTGTCCGTCAAGATCCAGAACATTGCGCACCGGACGGCGTGCGACACCGTCATCTTCCCCATTGCGGCGCTGCTGCCCGAGGTATGCAGGTACGCGGTCGCGGAGGCGCAGGACGGCAGCATCGGGGCAGATCCGACGTGGCCTGCGCAGCTGTTCCTCGGCGTGGGGGCCTCGCATGACGCCGTGGTCAGGGTCCTGGGCGGCGTGTTTGACACGCAGGACTACGGGTTCGACACTCCCGCGAGGAGGGCGAGGCTAGTGGAGATTATCGCGTACGTCGTGGGCTCGTGGTGCGGGGAGGTGAGGAGGAGGGGCGGCGCGGGTGTTGCGGCGGGCAAGATGGGGATGGGGGCGTGGGTCGCGGAGTTGTTGGAGAGGTGCGAGGCGGGGCTGCCGCCGCCACCCGGTGGCTCGAACCCGGGGGGCATGGAGGTGCCGGAGCTGAGGAGGGTGATTAGGACGCTGAGGAGGGACGTCACGGGGTTGGTGGAGAGGATGGGGAGCACGATGAGGTTTGCGTGAGGGGCGTCTGTCTGAGTGCTATTTGCGTGTGTAATTTGAGGTGCCGTGGGGGGCGGGGGAGAGGAGGGTGCTAGGGGGTTCATGGATGGGAAAGAAGGGCAGAGGTCGGGGGGGATTCCTGGGGGGTGGGAGCTTGGCTGTGTCTTTTTTTTTTTTTCTGTATTAGAATCTTGTGGCGCGTCTTGCTTTTTTTCTTTTTCCTCTTCTTTTTCCGTCTTGATTGTTGTGCAGTGAGGGTAGGGGAACTCATAATGCGAAAAAGAAAGTGCATTCCCAAGTCGAGGGGCTCAGTTGGCGCAAACGGGCAAGAGTCTGTGATATCGGATGCTTCGTGTGTCTTGTCCTTACAGTGAAGAGGGCTCGGCGGACAGATATGACATGTGCATCGAGAAGCGAGGACAAGAGACGCTGTTAATAGAGCATACAAACAACTTCCACGGGCTGCGCTTCCAGAGCACGCCCCCCCTACACCAACTCCAGCGCCCTCCCCACAACCTCCTCCCACTCACCATCCCACCTCCTCACCCCCTCCTTCAACGCGCCACCCCTCGCTCTCCTCAGTTCCTCCTCTCCACCCTCTCTATTAAACAGATCCAGCTTCGCCACCAGCTCCTCCGCGTCCGTAAACCCCCACCCATTGACCCCCTCCCTCACCAACTCCCCAAAGCTCTCGTAACACCCAAATTTGTTAAAGGCTGCGACGGGGAGACCCGCACCGAACATGTCGAGGACCTTCATGGGGAGGTCGACGCCCGATGTCGACTCGTGGAGGCAGACGCCCAGGTCGGCGCAGGCGAGGAGCGAGGCGTAGTCTTCCATTGGGAGGAAGGCAGTCTTGATGGTTACGGAGGAGAGGTGGCCCTCTTGCTCTAGCGCCGCGATCCTCTTCTCGAAGGCGGCCTTGAGGGGGCCCTTTCCTGTTATGATTACCAGTAGCTTCGCCTTCTTCTCGCTCCGTGTCTTCTCCAGCTTGTGCGCCTTCCCAGACGGTCCGGCGACGGCGGGGCCACCATAGTGAAGCAGGGCCTGCAACAAGAGGTCGAGGTCTTCATCGGGCGTCCAAGACGTGCTGCTCACCACCAGCCTCGTTTCCCCTTGCATGATACTCTCAACACAGTCCCGCGTCTGCGGCAGCTTCGCGAGGGCCTTCTCCCGCTTCTCAGGGGACGTAATCGGCTGGAAGATCCCCGCTGGCCGATCATGCATCGTGAGGATAGGCTTCTCCATCTTGAACGGCGGCTTCCTCATGTCCCGCGCCATGGCGTCCGTGACAGTGATGCTGACATCGGGCACGATCCGCCCAAAGAACGTCTCGTACCGCATGTACAGCCGCACGAGCGAGTCTTCGGGGTTGTGGCCGCGCGCGTAGTCCATGATGGAGTAGCCGTAGTTGTGCCAGTCGACCATTAGCTTGCTACCACGGAGCTTGGCGACGATGTAGGCCGTGTGGAGGGTGGGGATAGACGGCGGGTTCTACAATGCGTTAGTTGACAGCAGAGGCATGAGGAGGGAGACGGACCTGGATGACGATCCACTTGGCGGCGGGCGCGGTATAGGCAAGCACGTAGAACAGGTTCAGCGACTGCCATATCGCTTTGAGCGCTAGGCCAAGGGCGCTCTCCCGCGGCATCCACGGCGGCATTGGCGAGACGGGATGCACGCCCACGCGGGCATTATCCACCAGCGCGGGGTGGAGCTCGGAATCTGCACAGCGTTAGAGAAGCTCAGAGGGCGCCGGGCGCATCACGGACCTCTGTAGCCGACGAGGTCGACCTTGGCGCCGCACTTGACCACGCTGAGGGCATGGTACTGCATGCGCGGGCTCCGGCCCAGGTCGCCGAGGACGAGGACCTGGTAGCGGTCCTCCTTGGGCGATGCGCCGGGCTTGTACCGCGTCGGGACGGCGACGGAGAACAAGGTGAAGGCGCCGAGGGCGAGCAGCAGCGTGGCGGCGAGGGCTATGGCCGTCACGACGGCGGCGCCCATGGGCGACGTGGTGGAGCTCGGCATGGCCGGGGGAGGGGGCGTGTGGGGAGAAGACGCAGTTGAGATCCAAGTCTCCCCCGGTGAAAAGAGCGATGCGCAGGAACGGAAGAGTTGGGCCACGCCTGCTCCTGCCTAAACGGTCAGCGGAGCGGCCAGTCGCGGCGTATGAGGCAGGTGCGAGTTGGCGGCTCCGCGGGCGGCGGGGCACAGCTCAGCGGCCATAAGGCCCGAAGCGTGCTGCGCTGGTGCAACGGTGCCAGGCGCTGGGCGCGGCATGTGAGAGTACAGTATCACAGTGCAAGCGCCAAGCCATGCTGCGGATACGTTCTGGCGGCTGGGCTCGACTGCAGCCTATCACGTGCGACGCTGGCACCACATGAGCCCCACGCCAGAACCCCCTTATCGCTGCGGCGGCGCTCGTCGAGGATACAGTGATACATCGCGACTCTGCTCATCCTCGTGGCTTCAACAGGTCATGAGCCGCGCTGTACCCCCATGATCTGTCAATTGAGCTAAGCTTTGTTTGTTTTTCTTCCTTCTTCTTCGAGCTCGGACACTCCCTTTACGCCAATTGCTTTTCTTTTTGTGCAGGAGTCATCTTGCCTCGACCTCTCATCGGCCTTTCGCTACGTGCATGAAATAGCGACAAGCAGACCTTAGAGCCACCGGACGCCTCTCCTCATCGTATTACATCGCTCTATTCTTATCCTTCGGTTACACTCTCATGTGAGGCGCACCCGTGGGACCGCCTCATTCTTGTCCGATATCCGCCTTCAGGTGGGGCTGTTTCTCCCCGCAGTCCGAGGCCGGCTCGACAAGTCTCAGAGGCGCCTGCAGTCTCGAGAGCGCCGCCCTCGCAGCCAGACGCCCACGGCGCTATACGGTGCCTCGCTCTCCTCTCCAGTGCTGTGGCCATAGCCGCCATCAACCGGCCGCCGGGGCCCTCCGTCGCCCGCAACGACCACAGCACAAGCTCACCGCCCCGAGGCCATGACCTCCTACGACTCCTCCAACGGCCTCCTCAGCCCGCCACCCAGCGCCGACGCCGTAGACGGCAATGGCTTGAACGGCGCGCACACGGGCTCCCAGGCCGAGGGCGCCAAGCACTCCCGCGCAAGAACCGTCCCGGCGCCCATCAGCGTGTCAGGGCCCTACGCGAACGGCGGTGGCCAGATCCTCATGACGCCCGCGACAAGCACCATGCCTGTCAAGTATCAACTGCCGGAATATACGGAGCCGGCGCATGGGAACGGGCACGCGCACCCCCACGCGCACGACGGCGGCGCGGAAAAGTCCTTCCTGACGAGGCTGATCCTCGACTCCAGCGCGGGATGGCCGCTCCTCCACGCCATCGTGGTGGAAAAGGACTCCCGCCGCATCTTCTACTTCATGTGGTACGTCTCCTCCGCCCTCTCCGGCCTCCCGGGACCCTGCTGACGACCGCAGCCTCAACGTCTCGTTCATGGTCGTCCAGGGCTTCTACGGCTACGTCACCAACTCGCTGGGCCTCCTCAGCGACACTGTCCACATGTTCTTCGACTGCGTCGCTCTCCTCGTGGGTCTGGTGGCCGCGGTGGCGAGCAAGTGGCCGCGCAGCCAGAAATTCCCATACGGGCTCGGCAAGATGGAGACGCTGAGCGGCTTTGCGAACGGCATTCTCCTCATGTGAGTCGTCCGCCTGGTGCAGAGTGAGCAGAGTGGGTAGGGCGAGACTGACGTACGCAGCCTCCTGAGCGTGGAAATCACCTTTGAAGCCTTCGAGCGCATTTGGGACGGCTCGAGGCCGAAGCGCCTAGGCGAGCTCCTCGTCGTAAGCATCCTCGGCCTCCTCGTCAACCTAGTCGGCATGACATCCTTCGGACACCACCACCACGGGCCCTCGGACGAAGGCTGCTCGCACTCCCACGACAACGAGAACATGCAGGGGATATACCTGCATGTCCTCGCCGACACGCTGGGCTCCGTCTCGGTCGTCATGTCGACGCTGCTGACGCACTGGACGGGGTGGTCCGGCTGGGACCCGGTTGCGTCTGTGTTTATCTCGCTGCTGATCTTTTTGTCGGCGAGGCCGTTGGTTGTGAGCAGTGCGAAGAGGTTGTTGATCGGGGTGCCGGATGATGTGGAGTATAACCTTAGGAACGTGTTGGCGGGAGTGGCGCAGGAGAGAGGGGTCGTCGGGTGTGCTGTTCCCAAGTTTTGGCTGCAGGATGGGGGTGGGGTGGAGCATGGGCATGGACATGGCCATGGGCACTCTCATTCCCACGACCGTAGCCACGGCCACTCTCCCGACCACTCACACTCGCATAGTCACTCTCATTCACACTCCCGTTCCCACTCTCACGACCACTCCCACAGCCACGGCGACCACGACCGCAAGCACGACCACGCGCATTCAGCCGGCCGCCGCCTCCAAGGCGTGATCCACGTCGTCGCGGCCCGCGGCTCCCCCCTCGACGACGTCCGCGAGAGGGTAAAGTCCTTCCTCGCCCGCAACGCAATGGACGTCGTGGTGCAGGTGGAGCGCGAGGGTGACGCGGACTGCTGGTGCGGCTTTGGTAGGACGGGGCCGGCGAGGCCTCCTGCCAAGATTGGGATCAAGGACATGTAGGTGGCTCTGGGGTTGTTATGCTGGGCGGGATTGGGCTTGTCGGAGTCTTGGTGTAGCGTGCTTTCTTGTATTCTTTCTGTATAGGATATCTTGTACTGTCTCATGTGTATGACTTTGGGGGGCATGGCTGGGGTTGGTGTGGTTTTTGCGGGGATAGACGTGAAGGCGGTGTTGGGAGACGTTCGGGGCAGGTTTGGGTGAGAAAAGCTGGGGATAGCGGATGTAGTCTATGTATTACTGTAGTAAGATGTGACAGCGACTTGGGTCTCAGATGCGGGGGGGATTGTCTTGCATAGCGCCTCGTATGGATGATTGCAATTCTCGGCTACGATGCAGGCAAAAGCATATCCTGACCAGTGTCCACTCCCGGTCAGCTTACAGCGTGACCCCCCCCTCCCCCCCCCTCCCCCCATGTCCCAGATCTGTTCGGCACTCAGTCCGAGCTCTTTCCCGCCCGGTCGTGCCCGTGGATGGCAGGCATTCTACTTTGTCGGGAATGGGTGATCGGCTCGGACTGGCAGGCTGGTCGCGCGGGTTCGAACAAGACGCTGAGGGGCCATTTGGGACCAAGGACACCAGCATGGTGCCAGACACACGGTCGACTATGGCTGCCGTCGACTCTCACAATGCTCAGCATTCGCCGGCCCAAGCCGACGCCAACTCCAGCTCCAGTCAAACACCCATCCAAGCCCAGAGATTAAACGACAAACTTGCCCCCGCAGGCACTACACACATCCCCCCTCAACTGCCCAGCCCTTTCTTTATCCGACTCTGGGAGGTCGTGCTTGTCCGCCAACCGGAGAAGTTCCGAGGGCAGCAAGTTCGGCTTTCCGCATAGGCCGCACTGCCGCGAGGTAGAGGGAGCGAGGATGGGCAGTGCGGTAGTTGCGCAGCGCGCTGATTCCGTTAGTGTTTCTTCTTCCCTCCCCAGGAGCTAAGGAGAAGCGTGACGAGGCGCTAGACTCACCAAATATATGCCCAGCACCGCAGACGAACTCCCCTTCGACGCGCTCCAAAGAAGCCTTACACAAGGAGCACCCCATCCCATCCCTGATCCCCTCAAACATCCCTCCCAAAGCAGGCTCCGCTTCCGTCGAGAAGCCATGGACTTCCGGGCCGCCGCCGTACATCCACTCCCACGCCCTCCCCTCGGCACTCAGCCCCTCCTTCGCCGCTCTACCTTCTCCCTTGCGCGCCGTCGAAAACGCTACACGGGATCGGAAGACCCGGTCCGGCATAACAGCGCTATGCTTCGAATACAATGCGACGCTCGCCCCTCCGCCCGCCGACCTCGCAACCGCCCAAATCCTAACCCTCCGCGTCGCGACCCTCGGCTCGTTGTTGCTCTCCTCCTGCTGCTGCTGCTGCTGCTGCTGCTGCTGCTGCTGCTGCTCATCCTCGCCTTCTGACGCGGAGGATCCGGAGGCGGAGTCGAGGGGGTAGTACATCTCCGACTGGGGGACCGTAGAAGTAGCGAGTCTGGAGATTGTGGCGGCCCAGGAAGGAGGTGTGGGCGGGCTAGGGTGGTTGTGTTGGAGCCAGGTTTGGGTTGTGGAGGTTGCGGTTAGGCGGGTGAGGGTGTAGAGGGGGAGGGGCCGGGCTTCTGGCGTGGAGTCTGGAGGCGGTTGCTCGATCATGATCCCTGTGGGCGTTAGAGGAGTTTATAGGTGGAGGGCTGGGCCGTACCTGTTATGGGGTTGTGGTAGTTTTCCGAGGCCGGGGGGTATGCTGTTCCGCAGTCCAGCGTCCGGTGCTCCGGGAGCACAGGACTCTCTCCGAGGATGTCGACCTCGAACACCTTGGCAACAAACGGCGTAGCAATGACGCCTCGGCAAACCCTCGTCCCCCTAGCATCCCACACCTACGACAGTCAGCCACGCACCGTACCTCCCGAGCACAGGACTTACCGCATCCTCCCACACGACGAACGCGTCGCTACAAAGGTAACAGCATATCCCCAGAACATCCTCCTCGCCAACCCGCACCTCGGGAGCCTTCCCCCGCTCCCACTCCCCCAACGTCACCCTCCTGAACCCAACGTAGTTGGGCGCAATGTAAGAGATGACTGCTGTGCGCGTGCCGTTCTCGACGTGCCAGGGTGACCACTTGAGGGAAAAGGCTGAGCCGGAGGGGACATAATCCGGGTCATGTACCTGGGAGCTGTCAGGAACACCGAGATGACGAATGGCAACGGATGAGGGGACTTACATCTGTGCTGACATGGGGGCCCGGTACCTTGACCCTTGCAACCTCGTTGATACTCCACGCCGGGCCCTCGGTATTCATACCCTCCGGCACATTCTCGACATACTGCACCGCCAAAACGACCAGCTCGTCAAGGTCAGTATGATACCCCAATAGCGCCCTCCCATCCCCAACCTCCGCGCCCCACGCAAACGCCTTGATCCTATCCCCTTTCGCCGAGAACCCGCTCCCCTCGGGCAAGGGCATGCTCCCGCCAACCCCCCAAAGCAACCTCCAGTGCCTAAAATCCCTCTTCCCGCCATCCGCACCGCTCCCCCTCTCCAACACCTCCCCCCACGCAAGGACCATCCCCTTCGTCAACATCGCCGTCACGATAGGCCTCAGATTCGGACCCAGGCCAGCAGGCGACCACTGCACGCCCACGACCTGGTTCAGCGCTGACCCGAACCCCGTCACGACGCCCACTCCGACCCCCTGGAAGTCATCCTCTTCCTCATTGAACTCGACCTCGGCCCCTTGCGCCGCGAGGAGACTCCGATTCGCGCGCGGGTCCGTGAGGTGCGGGATGAGTATGCGTAGCGGGGCCTCCGAATACTGCCTCTTGTCCCTGATGCTCGTCCGCAGGAACCAAGGCCTCTCCCCTCCCTCTTCATTGCCATCGGGAGTTCGCCCGCGCTCGCTCCCACGACCCCCCTCTTCATCCCCGGAAGACTCCTCCTCCTCCTCCTCCTCGCCTAGTCGCGGCGCGTTCCGGAAGTGAGGGAGATAGACGTGGACAGAGTCGTCGGCCGCGACGGCGAGCTCGCCGTCATGGGACCACGCCAGGGACTGCGGGGTGTGGAGGCGGGTGGCGATGACTTTGAAGGGGGCTAGGGGCGGGACCTGCGAGGGGCGCATCGTGGTGTTTGCTGAGATGCCCGTGTGCGGCGCGGGCCTCGCTCTGTCTTGTTTCTCACCGTATCTCCCCCAGCGCTAGGGCGAGCAGCGGGGTGGTGGGTCGAGTGATTGGTCAGAGTAGTATCCCCATGTCCTCGCGAATCACGAGATTGATCCGTCTGGACGTTGTTGCCGCTGTCGGTGCTCTCACGAAGGGGTTGTGAGCGCCGGTGAGAAGCTCGATGTTGATGCGGAGCTGCGTCCTCGTTGCTGGCAGCTGTCGCCATGTGGCCCAGCAAGACACCCTGGTCGGGGTCCATGTGATATTGCCATGCTCGCTTGGGTATTATATTCAAATCATCCTACAGACCGACAACCGCCATGGAATACAAGTGGATCCGCCCCTCCCTAGCGCCATGCCTGGTTTAGTATATAAGGGTGTCCAGACTTCCGCTCCTGCGCAGCCTACATATACGAGCTGATCCCCCACAGCAGCGCACACCCCGCCACGGCCGTCGCCCCGTAAATCTTCTTCGTCCAATAGTTGTCGTCTGAGAGCATCTTGGCCGGGGGCACGTCGACCCTCCTCTCCGCCCACGTCCTCGACCGCGCCTCCGTCGCATTCCGCTCCGCATCTAGCATCGCCAGCTCCTCCTCCTCCTTCGCCGCCCTCCTCAACTCCGCAATCGCCCTACTAAGCCCCAAAAGCTCATCCTCCCCCTCCGTCGCATTCCCACCCTGGACCTCGACCCCCTGCACGTTCCCAAAGAAGTCCGTGATGAGCCTCTTCCGCGCCGCCTCCTCGCCCCCGGGGAACAAGTCATACCGGAAACCCGGGTTCGAGTGGATCTTGCTCACGTCATAGCTGTCGAACAAGTCGCCGATCGTCTTCTTGCTGCTCATGTCGCGCACCTGGCTCTCGAGGAACTCGAGGTTGTAGTACGTGAAGCGGTCGATGACGGCGACGCCGACGTCGTTATCAGCGTGGTGGGAGTAGGAGGACTGGTCGAGCTCCGAGGAGCCAGTAGCGATGATGTTGGGAGAGTAGAGCTTGCTGTACATTGTGTTGGCCTGGCAGGTGTCGATCATGAAGAGGATCTCGTGGTAGCTGACGTTGGTTAGTATCTTCTGCTCCTCGTCATGAGGGGGGTGGGGGGGGTGCTTACCGCTTCTTCTCCCACATCTGCTCAAAGGCATCTGCCAGGTCAAACGCCCCAATCTCCTCCGCGTCCTGGAACTTCAAGAACTCGTCGCCCCCGTGCCCCGTCATGTACACTAGCACGTTACTCCTCTCGTCCGTCAACAACCTCTTACTCCTCGGCATCTCATCCCCAACCCGGTCCGTCAACAACCGTATAAAGTTCTCAACCGTCACCTCGTACCCCCTGTAATCCACCTCGATATTATCGCCGTACAGATCCACCGCGCGGTCCGAGTTGCTGTAGACCGTCCCCGGGAACGCGTTGCGCGGGTTGCACGCCATGTCGTCGGGAAGCATCAGGATGATCTGCGAGTCGGGAATCCCGAGGCGCTTGACGGTGCGGTATATGGAGAGCACGTTGGAGAGGTGCCGGTAGTTGAACCAGAAGCGCGAGGTCCCGACGAGGACCGCCCAGTTGCTGGTGTGCTGGGCGAGCGCCGCCGGCGCCATGAGGGCCAGCGCCGCGAGGAGCGCGAACTGCATCGTGGGTCGGGGTTCTCGTGTCTTGTGTAGTCGCGCGGATGGGCTGTCTCGGGAGCGCCGGCGGGAGAGAATCGCGACGGCCGGAAGAGGTGGTTGAGACGGGGAGGATGACGGACGTGATTACCAAGACATCACCGTGTACTCTCGTACCTGGGAGGTTCCGCGGTTGGCCCAGATCCTAGAAGCTGGGGACGGGGGCAACGGATGACTAATATCCGTAATTCGACTCTCAACCCCTTGAGCACCAGGACCCACTCCCGACATCACCACTGCACTTACACCACACTACACAAACGGCTCAATGCGGCCATCATCAGGAAAGTGCCAGAATTTGCACCATGGGATTTTTGCGACTACTCAAGAACTGTTCATTTCCTCATCTGGTGTAAATGTAGAATTTATTCGGGATTTGCTCCAAATGGGATGCTCAAACCTTGGCGCCTGCTTGCGATTACCGCCATTTCCCATCGGAAGGTGTCCTTACTTGACAGATACAACTTGAGACTTCACTTTGGGGAGTTTATAATGAACTTTTTAAATGTATGAGATTGAATTCCTCCGGGTTGGGCTAGAACGGTCGTGAAAGCCGTGAGTGCAGTGTCGCTTGACAACAGGCAGATACGAAGTAGCACTTTGGTGAAAAGTTCATCCTTATCCAACTCTAGTTAATCCGTACCATAGCTTCCAAAATCTCGACCATCGATCTCTCGGTAACCATTGAAAATGGACATAGGGATATCCATAAATGAATAGCAATGGGCTGTATCCGTAGTGATATTTCGTCCTGGGCAGTTCTACCACGAGGGCTCCAGTCCAGGGGCAATGAACCCGTCGAGCACCAGGTGTTGGACCATCGGGATACTCAAGTAGTGCTTTTATTTCGAGTAAAAGTCGTCCTTTCAATCTCTCTAATACCCCATGAACTCCTTAGCGGATCCCATGGACTCCGCGGAATCACATCCGCACACACCCAACAACAGCACGAACAAAGCAACATGCATCCATCATTTTCTCCTACAGCACCACCAAGATGGACAACGACACATCAGCCCAGCTGGATTGACCCCCTTCCAAGTTTTCAGTAGACTTTTCCTACACATCCTCTACTTCTACGACACGGCAGAACACGTCGTCCTCTCTCCGAAACCCTTCGCCGGGTAGTCGAGCCGCTGTACCCCGTAAGAAGAGCGAGCTGCGGTACCACGAACAGGCACAGACAGTATCTGACCGCTCGCAGCACCTCCCTGATATGGCCCCGTGTTTCCGGTGCAGCGTCCTCCATTCCCTCAACGGTGCCGACATCCCATCTGATCCTGTATGTCGATCCTTCAGCTGTTACAATTATCGGTACATACCCCACTGCGCGTACTTCATCACGCACACGCACGCCGCCCTCGCGTCAAGATTTACTTGCATCGGGGCTCACAAAGAGTATCTCCAACGCCTCATGACTGGAATCTCGGGTACCTCCCTGGTTCAAGGGGCCTGGCCACTGTGCAAGATGAATCCAGGATCGCTGACCACAGGTTTCCTTCTTCAGGAGATGACGGAGACCGTCGAGGATAATGCGGCCCGCTTGATCGTCGCGGAGCCATGTGACCACGTCAAGTTCGAGAGGCTGTATGAGCTGAAGCGGCGCACCCTGCGGTCACTGCAGCCCCACGAGCCCGAGAACCACTCGGGCGCTTTGTCTTTTTCCCTGTAAGAACTGCCGGACGGACGCTGAGGTGACGGTGCACTACAACCCGTGGGTCATGCGTTCATGGAAGGACCTGGAAACGAAAATTAGAGGCACGCAGTTGGGACACCCCCGGTTCGATTCATGCTGCGCCAAGCCCGCACCGAACCCCCGGAATCGTGATACCGGCAGTTGGACGCCGCACGACAAGGGAAGCGTAGGCAGGATGTGGGGGTTGTGGAGAAAAAGCATAGAGAAAGCAATGGCAGTAGGATATAAACCAGTCTAGCTTCCATAGCCTGAGCTCAGTAGAATCAAGGGATCTAAACCTAGCCAGTTCATCTCAGCACCGTAGAAAGTACGCACTACGCGAGGTCTTCGCCCTCGCCAAGGACCACCCGGGAAAGGCCCCGTGCTGGGATTGCGGGCGCCCCCACGAGATTAATACGGCTGACACTCCAGTCTTTCCGCACCTCGAGCCCGACGATGATGGCCTATCCATGCTCTGCTACCAAGTCCGTCACACGCACGTTGCACTGGCCCTGGAATTCCGCCGTCTCAGGATCCAGCACGAGGACATCGGGCTCTTCACAAAGGCCCTATGGGCCTTGATTCTCTCGACCTTTAGGCCCGTCGTTCACATGTACGTCTATACCGAGGCCAGAACCATCAACGGGGGGTTTCTACTTCACCTTAACGCTAAGCACCTGCTTACACATTTTGGAAACGTCGGGCCCTGTGACCATCTCAAGTCCGGGCGTTTTTATAAGCGGAAAGGGCGGGCACCGAGGTCAGGCCGGCCATACGAGACCTGTGACACCGGAAATCCCGAAGCGTCGATCGGTTTCGCGTCGTGTAGGAAGTGCCGAATTGATGTTGAGATAACAGCATGTTTCTGCAGGTTGCTATCCGAGTAAGCTGTGCGAGTATGCACTTGCCGCATACACTTTGCATGAAAGGACAGTATTCCATATCAAGCCGCGAGGACCGTGCAACGGTTGGCGTCGGTGAAAAACGACACGCCATCGACACGAGCCGTCCGGGCCACGCTGAGCTCCACAGCGGAGGATATGCGGGCACTTCCGAAATCGGCTTCACCTCAGGTCCACCATTCTGCGCAAGACGAATCCGACGAAGAATGCGACTCCGCCACGCCGATGTCGTGTCGCAGGAAGTTCTGGAAGCCGTCCGGACCTTGCATGGTCCGATGATGGAGCCACGTCGGAGGAGTCACATCCGTGGTGTTGACCTGACATGCTCGTTCCGGGGAAGACGTCGTCCCAATCAGATCGGCGGATGTGACGCTACTGGTACTGGATCGGAGCAAGGACTGAGACAGTCCGTACTCTGCCATCCGTGGGAGTCACATGTATGACAGGCTTGTTGATCGTATGGCTAGCCTTCTTCTTCGCTGATGGATGTTGGCAATGACAGTGATCAATCTTTGTTTGCGCACGAGATCAATGGCGTGGTTCGTGCCTGGCTTGGGTACCTGGCCGCTCGTACCTGGCTAGCTGCGGCGACCCCCCAGAGTCACATGCTCGACCCGGTTTTCCCACATGCTCCGCAAACCCTGGTTTTTTTCTTGACCAAGGCGTGACTCAGCGGGAAGCCCTGCCTCCCGCTTGATGTCATGTACCCGCCGCAGACAAGCGGGCGGCGACGAGAGCTTAAGAGGAGGATCAGCATCTGCTTGTGATGCTGTCTCTGGCCTCAGAGGCAGCTTGAATGCGACCCCCTGCGGCATCCCCAACTGTACCCGTCGTGTTTGGCGACCAAAGACAGCTTCTTCCCTCCAGCGCAGCATCGATATCCTGGGCGCGCCACGCCGGGACCCACGTGTGATTGGAGCAGCAGCTCATGCGCAGATCCCAAACCGGCGGAAGAACGCTGTCTGGGAGCGACTATTGAGGGGAGAGGGGAGACATGATCCTTTTCTAGGCCAGATTCGCTGTCGAAACCCCCAGGGGCGCACCCCGACAAATCTCCCTTGACCCGGACCTCTTTGCCCTCGAGGCAACAGCTTCTCTTCCCTTTACCTTCTTCGGTCGACAATCTGCGCGCGCTTATCCACCGCCGTCCGCCTCCCCGCACCGAGTAGCTTGGCTCGCCTGTCCGTGGCCACCCCGCCGCACCCAAGCTCCCAGCGTCGCCTCGCAGCTGCCCCTCGTCCCGCTACCGCGACCCCCCTCTGGCGCATGGCCATCGTCCTTCCCGTCGCAGAACACCACCCTATGGATCGCCCTCGTCGTTGACGATACCCATCCCCCTGTCCCGATCGGCGGCTCATCTGGCGGCCGCACCACCCTTGCGCGCCCCGCCGCCATTCGCGGAATCCCCTGAGCATTGACGCGCCCGCCCGGGGTCGTAATTATCCTGACAAGCGACCACTGCCCCTGAAATCCTCTGGCACTGGGGTCCGCCATACGCTCCCTCATACGGGCCAATACGAGGCGCTGCAGCGACGCTACCCTGGCACAGCGCTCTGCACCTGCCAGGACCCAGCGGCTCAAATAGACACATCTACCGACTCCCCGTCGACCTCACCACCACTCCGCAAACCAGACACCAGCTTCGCTAGCCAAGATGGGGAAGCCTCCTGCATACATCTTCGTCGTTAGGTGAGGAACCCACCACACCCCTTCACCGAGCCCAGCTAACAACCCCCCAGGCACGGCAACCGCCTCGACGTCGCCGACAAGGACTGGGCCGCCACCTCGGCGACACCCTACGATTCCCCCCTCACCTACGGCGGCTGGCTCCAAGCCAGGACGCTAGGCGCCAGGATCGCAAACATCCTCACCGAGGCCGAGGCCGAGGCCGACAATAAAGTCGCCGAGAACACAGGCGCCGAGCCGAAGCCCAAGAAGAAGCGGCGCTTCAAGGTCGCGCTGCACAGCTCGCCGTTCCTGAGGTGCATCCAGACCTCGGTGGGGATCAGCGCGGGCCTCTGCGAGCCGCCCGGCACCCCGCCCGCCTACCCGCGACTGAACCGCTCCAACAGCGTCGCGACGCCCCATGTGACGCGGCCCCTCGCGCGCCGCTCGACGGCGTCGCCCGTCCTCTCGCCCATCGGCTCCGAGGCGCTCACGAGCCCGTTTGATTTGAAGGGGACCAGGTTCGAGCACCGCGTGTTTCCAAAGGTCGTACTTCGGCTCGACCCCTTCCTGGGGGAGTGGTTGTCCCCCGACTACTTCGAGACAATGTCGCCCCCGCCCGCAGCGTCGATGATGCTGGATCCCGCCAAAGCAGAGCTCCTCCGCCGGGAGGACTACACCAAATACCAGGACCCAGGCCTCCAAGCCGCGCCCGTGATCGCCAACGGCGCCAACTCGCTCTGGAAGCTCGACAACGACACGCCCCTAGAGGACGTCTCGTCCCTAGCCAACGTCCTCCCCAGTCCCTCCGAGACGCCCGCGGGCGGCTACAGCGCGCCCACGCCTCACTACGCCATCTCGAACAACATGCCGATACCGGAGGGGTACGTCGCGCACGCTCGCGACGCGTGCCTGGTGGTCGACTGCCAGTGGGACTCGTCGCGGGCGCCGCAGGGGTGGGGGGACGGCGGAACCTACGGCGAGGAGTGGACCGCGATGCACAGGCGGTTCAGGGGGGGTGTGCAGAAGCTCGTGGAGTGGTATGCGGGGTGCGAGAGGCCGACTGATCTGGACTGGGTGCATGGGGATGGGCCCAAAGGCAAGACGAACGGGGAGGAAGAGGGGGAGGAGGAGGAGGAGTCGGTGGTTGTGCTGGTGTCGCATGGGGCTGGGTGCAATGCTCTCATCGGGGCGATAACGCACCAGCCTGCGCTGATGGACGTGGGAGTCGCGTCTATTACGCTTGCGGTGCGGAAGCCAGAGGTGGGGTACGAGGTCGGGGAGGGGGGCGAGTTCCCCCCCGTCCACCAGATTTACGACCTGAAGATGACGGCGAATACGGACCATTTACGGGGCGTGACCTCCGGGTCGTCGTCTGCGGCCGCCGCCGGCGCCTCGCGGGGCTCGGTTGTCCGCGGAAGAGGAAACACGATTTCTTCGATAGGGCAGGGCGTCCTCGCGCCGTTCACGTATACCGACTACGGGTCCGTTGGGGCCGTGAGGAAGGGGTCCAAGCCGTCGAGCCTCTCCTCTGAACTCGGGGCTGGGACGGAGAAGGGAACGGAGACGCGGGGCGTGCCGGCGGTCGAGAAGGTAGTCCCCGCACCGCCGGTTAGGCAGGGGAGTCTGGGCCTGTGGAGCCCCGTGAAGAGGGAGGTTGAGGAGGACGATTTGTTCCCGGACTTTGATAGGGGGGTTGCGGGTGGCGGTAGTCCCGACGCATCTGGACCTGTGTTTGGGAGCGGGTTCGATGCGGGTAGGAGTAAGGAGGAGGAGGCGGCGCTGGCGCTGCCGGACTTTGGGAGGTCGATTACGGAGGAGGATGGTGGGGGACTGTGGATGGATAGGAGGGAGAGGAAGTGGAATAGCTAGGGCGGGTGTATGCCGATGTGGTGGGGTGAGTGGACTGACGAGTGTGGGTTTGTCGGAGTGAGATGGGGGCAATTGGAGTGTTTTTTTGGGGGTGGGGAGGGGAGTGTGGGCTTGAAGGATGCTGTGTTATACCTCTTAGCGATGATACCGATGTGGGATACCAATTTTCTGTTTTCTTCCTTTTTCGGGTTTATATCTATTCCTCTCTCTTCTCGTTACTTAGCTTTTTGTATTCGACGTCTGTAACGGTGGCTGTAGAGAACATAGGTGTGTTCCGTCGTCTTCTTCCTATCTTTAGGCCCTCTGGTGGACTTTCTAGTTGGGAGGAACTAGGAGAGACGGTACAAAGGCTGCCGTGAGCGCGGAGAACATGGGCGCTTCTCAGTGGCAGGCGAACCTCGACCGCATGACGACCCAAGCCCTCGCTACCGTCCGGGCTATACCGAGAGATGCAGGAACACAGCAGCGATGTGATTCAAGCACGAGAGCCGGCCACGTAAGAGCTGCGCGCAATGCGCCAGGGGTGGGGAAGGAAAAGAGGCTTTGGAATCGCGACTCTATCTGCAGTATATGTACATCTAAGAACCGGCCCCAGCAAAGATCTATCCACCCGCTCGTCTCCCGCGCGTCACGTCTCACACGCCTAACCAAACGCCTTGTTCATGGCCTGGTGCGCAAGCTCGACGCCCAGGAACGTCGCCGCATTAGCCGGCACAGCCCTCGCGAGCGCGGGCCCGAAGCCAGGGAAGAAGGCCCTCAGGCCTCCCCGCCCGTAAACCTCCTTGATGACACCGCCCAGCGTGACGTTCCCCTCGGCGGTCTGCAGCCTGCTCTTGACGGTGTCAACCGGGAAGACAGGGACCCACATGGCGACACCCGCCGCCGCACCCGCGCACGTAACGGCCGTGAGCGACAGGTCCCCGCTGGCCTTGCCCGTGATGGGGTCCTTGGGCGTCAGCCCCCTCTTGATATACTCGTACGCGGCAAAGTACGCCGCGCTGCCGGGACCATCCCTAGCCAGCGTCGCCGCGCTGCCCCTGAAGACGGACCTCAGGCCGCCCTCCCTGTAGAGCTGGCGCACGACGTCGCCGGCGCCCGAGTACTTTGGCTTCTCGCCGGGGGCGAGCGCCTTCTGGCCCTGGACCTGCAGGATGACCTTTACGCGCTCGAAGGGGGCGGTGATGAGCGTCATTGGTATCGCGGAGAAGAAGCCCGCGGCCGAGGTCTGGCCGATTGTGAGCGGCGTCGTGGCGGAGGTCGAGGTCGCGGAGCGGACGATTGTCTTGCCGAGGTCGTAGCCCCAGAAGGAGACGGCGACTGCGGGGGGATGTTAGCTGGCGTTCTCTGCGCAGGCCTGCCTTGCCCCTTCGCCCCGAGGGGGAAAGAGACGGGGGGAAGACACGGGGAAAGGGGAAGGGGGAGGGGGAGACCTACACATGGGCGTGACGCCGATCAGCGGCGCACTAACTCCAGCATACAGCCCCCTCCTGAGCCCATCCCGCGCAACGCTCTTCTTCACCACGTCGATGGCCCCCTTGTAGACCCCGCTCTCCGCCGTCTGGAGCCGCACCTTGACGAGGTCGAAGGGGTGTCCCACGACCACGGCGCACACGCCGCCGAAGCCGCCCGCCGCGAAGGAGCGCAGCTGCGTCGCGAGGGGCGAGGGCGCCGACGCCGGGGCGGGGGCGTGCTCTGAGGGGGTGGCGGGCTCGGGCTTGGCCATTTTTCTTTCGCGGTGTGTGGTTGCGAGGAGGTGAGAGGTGAGGAGGGAAGTTGGGGAGCGAGAGTGGGAAGTGCGGGAAGTCGACGTAGGTACGGAGGAGGTATAGGTGGGTTAGGAAGGGTAGGAAGGGGGGAAGGAAGCAGGGTCGCGCCAAGCTTTCGGTAATCCGCCGGGATTCTCGCTTGCCGAGCTAGAGCACACCGAGACACCAGACGAGCACACGACGACGTAGGAAAATGGAACGACGGCGAAGAGAATAAGACGAGGGGACCTTGATTTTTTTTTAATCTTGGAGAAAATTCGGGGTTCGAGGCGCTAGCTCAACGGCGTCGCGGCACGGCGTCTTCGACCACACCGAGGGAGAGAGCGCTACGTCACGGTTCCTTGGGCCGAGGCAGAGTTGCGGCTGCGGGAGACGCCTGGAGCTTGCGCGAACGCTAGTGGTGGGGGAGGTGGTGGGTGGTGGCCCTAGTTGGCAAAGGGGGGG
>JAMFQS010000073.1:46840-149304 GCA_025503055.1 Sordariomycetes sp. B11D1 | reverse complement strand
ACTCATGACCTTGGCATTTACTTGATAAGTCGTATGACTTATTAGTACCACGCTCTAACCAACTGAGCTAACCGACCACGTGACTTGTTGAAGGCCTAGACCACTCTCAGCCTTATAAGGCCAACAGGAATGCCGTTAGCGAGCTAAAAATAGCTCCTACTCGTCACCTGATGGCCATTCCATAGTCGTCGATAATCGACAAGCTCGTGTTTTCTCACAACTTCGACAACATTGAGATATGCAACTGCTCTCTTCATGACTATTAGAAGCTACCGGCGTTTCAAACAGCATTCCATACTTTCTTCTGGGAGCTTCACTTTCGACACCGGTGTGGCAGTGACGGACTCCGGAATACTCCGTGTCTCTTCGCCATGCTCCACCGGGGCCGCGCCCCTTGCGCCGTCGTGGCGCTAACTCTCGCGGACTCCGTGACTCGTATCTCCTTGAACCGAGGTTACTCCTGCTGAATAACATGGAAGTGACCAAGAGGGTTCCTGTGTTTCCCTTCTGTGGCGCCATCTGCCCGCTGTCAGCGGCTACCGGCAGCTGTGTGCCTGTGAAACGCGCCAGCTGAATTACCCCGCCACTTCCGCCACTGCTCCACACCAGCGTGTCGTAAGCAGAGACATATCCCCTCTGTCCACAAGACATATTCATAATGTCTTCCTCAACATTCATTTTCACCTCAATCTACTCTGGCGGACACCTCCCCTGAGAAGGAGAAGCGGATAAGCAGCCTCAGACTCGAACCATCACTTCAAACGGCATCATGGCGCCCAACGATGCTCTGGTCCAGCCTAAGGAGTATGACATCAAGGATAGCAACGTGGAGCTCATCGGCAGCGACCTCGATCACCAAGTAAAGTACAACTCCGCGGCCACCGAACCTGCCTGGAACGACGGGAAGGTCGGAAAAGAGCCCGGAGTGCTGGTCTGGCGGATCGAGGACTTTGCCGTCGTCCCGCAGCCCGCGCACCAGTACGGCGAGTTCTTTGAGGGCGACAGCTACATTGTCCTTCACTCGTGGTCCGTCAAGACGGACAATAGCGCCGAGGACGATGAGGAAGCGAAGCTCGGTCACGAGATCTTCTTCTGGTTGGGGTCCAAGACGACGCAGGATGAGGCCGGCACCGCCGCGTACAAGACGGTCGAGCTGGACGAGTTCCTAGGCGGCGCAGCGACGCAGCGTCGAGAGCTGCAGCAGGCCCCCTCGGACGACTTCCTCGCGCTCTTCCCCCGCCTTACCGTCCGCGCTGGCGGCGTCGCTTCCGGCTTCCGGCACGTGGAGGCGGGCGAGACGAGCGCCGAGCGCGAGAAGGAGGGGATCAAGACGCTGCTCCGCGTGTTCCGGCCCGCTGGACAGGGGGCGGTGGTTGTCTTCGAGGTGGAGCCCACATGGGAGAGCCTGGACGAGGGGGACGTCTTCATCCTCGACGCGGGGAACAAGATCTGGGTGTGGCAGGGTGGAAAGTGCAGCCCGATGGAAAAGGCCAAGGCGGCGCAGGTGGTGCACGACATGACGCAGGCGAAGCACGTCGACGTCGAGGTGCTGTCTCAGACCGAGAGCAGGTCGTGGCTTGTCGTCAAGATGCTTGGTGCTGCAGACGACATGGAGAGGCCTACCCTTTCGAGGGCGAGGCCAGTCATTGCTTCGTCGCGGAGGCAGCAGGAGCATAGGAAGCCTCGCAGGCTGTTCCGCCTGACTGATGCATCTGGGGAGCTCACTTTTCAGCCAGTTAAGGAGGGCTCGGGGATCTCACCGAGGGATCTTGACGGGGACGACGTGTTCATCCTGGATGACGAGGGGAAGACTATCTGGGTGTGGGTTGGGTCTGGGGCGAGCAAGGTGGAGAGGGCTCAGTGGCTCAAGGTCGCGCAGTCGTATGTTCGCCGGGTGCAGGCTAATGCGGAGGATGACGAGGCATATCTCACGCCTATTGCTAAGGTTCGTCAGGGGCACGAGACGAACTCGTTCAGGAAGGCTATCGCTGCGTGAGTGATATTGAAGGACCATACGTGAGAACGACATGCAAAATTAAGGAAGCAATGTAAAGAAAGAAATGGATACGAATAGAAATATGTCCGCTGGATGCTTTCAGATCTTCGCTCATCATTTATCAGCACGTACTATGTAGTTCCTGAACATTCCACAAAAACACCCTACGAACACTTTCCAGGATTTAAGCCGTCTTCAACTCAGTCTCCAGCGCATCCGCCATCTCCCCAAGCGTATCAAACTTCCAGTCATACACCTCCTCGCCCCTATTCCCCATCACAGCCCCAGGCCTCACGATCCAGCTCGACTTGATTCCCATCTTCCTCGCAGGGTGGTGGTCATGGAACTGGCTCTGCGCCGTCTGGATAACCTGCTCCTTCTCCACTCCGAACTTTTCCTTTACCTCGCGGAGCATGTAGTCAAAGTTGCGAAGATCGGGCTTGTAGCTTCCGACATCCTGCGCGGTGATGATGAGGTCGAATGGTACACCCTTTAGGGGCCCGGAGGTGGTTCCGGAGAAGGAAGTGCGGTCGACATTGGAAAGGATGACGAGCTTGAAGTGCTTCGATAGCCTGTGGAGCGCGTCGACCGAGTCGGGGAACGCGGGCCAGCTTCCCACTGACGCACCAAAGGCGGCGCTCTCCTCGGCCGTCGGGGCCATGAGGTTCAGCTTTGCAGCGACCCGGCGGTGCACGGTCGCTAGGAGCTGGTCGTAGTTGAGGTCCGGCGTCTTGACCTGCTGGGCCGCCTCGCACTCGTGATAAACATTCAACAGGTGTTCGCGGGAGAATGTGGCGTTGTTGGCGTCAAGGAGAGGTTGGAGAGCGGCAAGGACGCCGGCTTCCCAGTCGACAATGGTGCCGAAACAGTCGAAGGTGAGGACGCGGTAGTCGGTAAGCTTGGACATGGCCATCAAGGATCTGTACTAGAGTGCTGGGTGTGTGTTGCGTGTTGGGGCCCGATATGGAAGCTAGGCGAATATCTTACGATATGTTAATGGCCTGGTGGCTCGCGGCTACGCTCGTATATATGCTCCGTTAGCTCGTCTTCCGCCCCGTCCTTTGGCGTCAGTCGTTACCCGGCCCGGGGTCCAGCCTCGGATGCAGGGACCCGGTTGATTCCCGGGCCAAGATGGGGAGAGAACTAACGAATGACGTTTTTCAGTTAGCGTGGGTGTTGTACTGACTGACGTCGAGCGGGTACGATGACATGGAGGCATCTCATGGTGCGAAAGAATCGGACCGGGATCGGTCACGGTACCTACAGTCAAATCCAAGGTCTGAAGGCAACTCGCATATAGTCTTTCTTGAAAGATGTGATATAGGTAAATTAACCAGCTCATGAGGCAGCTCCCCAAAGACGCGCCTTTTGTACGTGAGACGAAAAAAAAAAAAAAAAAAAAAAAAAAAAAAAACGAAAGGGCACGATGCTCAGTTGGATCATTGAGGCAAGGTCAGCAAGGAGCGGGTGTTGTACCCCGCTTTTTGTGGGACCGGGTAGCAGCCGGCCGGTCTTGGAGTCACGCGGTAAAGACTCGAGCTTATAGTCACCATGTAGAACCTGTCAGTGCATTGGCTAGGTTGGGGCGAAATGCGGCTCGAAGCAATCCCCTCCATATTTGCTACCCGAACATGCGCTTGTTCAGGCCGCATCTATTCCTGGGCTTGTTGAAATGTACTGGACCCTTGTTGTACCACATCGACGAAGCCCGCGCGCTTAAAGTAGCTCTTGGAGTAGGGAGCCAGATGGATTGGGCGCCCACTGACTTTACCGGCGTAACAAAGAGGGTGGAGGCATAGTAGAGCGGGTCGTCTTCTTGAAGGTACCATCATCGGACGCATAGGGAACAAGGAAATTTTGCTCTCCGAGGTAGCCACCGGGTTCAAGGTGACTATATAAGCTCGTTAGTATGGATATTCTTGTGGGCTTATAATCGGGATATTGTCTCTATCGGGTGGTAGAAGCGATGGATAGAGGCAACAGCAGCTGGCGCAAGGGCCTGGTATATGTAGGAGCGTGGAGCTACGGAAACGGAAGCCTTACTCGTAGGCCTTTCGGATGAATTCCTCGGTGTTTGTCAAGCTCCCAGCAAGTGAAAGGGACGCGTCCATGTCCACTCCTTCTCAAGATCGTCAAGCTCGAACGAGCAGTTCGGGGGAACCCTGGGATGAAAGCACCTATCAATGTATGATACGGAGGGATAGGTAAAATAGACAAGGGACTTACAAGGATGGCTGGATGGGGCTCAGATCTATGCCAGCCACCGGTGTGACATGTGAGACGGCTTGCAAAGACTACTTTTTGGGACGTCTTTACCCACTTCGGACTCTGGGTGCATGTCGGCTGAGGGAAAACTGTAAGAAACATTCCAAAATCCCGAACCCGAAGTCCGAGTATTAGGTCCCTACCGTACTCCACGGCCCAAATGCCATGGAGTTTAGCGAGGGCGGCACATCTTGTTAAACCATAACGCGGGCATCTTGACGGGGGCTTAGAGAACGGAAACCTATGGTAAAATAATAGAGTAAAGATCCATTTGATTTTGATTGCCAGTATAAATACAACTTTTCAAGTATAGCCTATCTATCCCTCGCATCCTTGGGGTTTAAGGCTAGAGGTGCTAGGAAAATTACTATGGGATTAACTAGCTTATAGCGACGTAACCTTTTGATCATTCGATGTCAGCGTTTCCCTATCATACCGAAGCAATTCCGTAAGCGTTGGTGAGCCGGGTTTAGACCGCCCGGAGATAGGGTGGTTTTATGCTACTCACGAGCCGGCCGCAATGGTAATCCTGCCTAGCACGAGCCAGATAACTGGGTTTTGCGTCTGTACGACCGGATAGTGCCGTCGGGCATGTCCGGTGGTGGTTCGTGGATTGTAATTCCGGTCCTCGCGGGCATGGATCCTTTGTAGAAGACTTAGTTGCACGAAATGCGTACAGCAGAGTATTCTTGAGACTGCGTTCTGCTAAGTTCAATCACTATTCACCTAGACTCCTCAGTTTCGGCACGCGACTAGTATGTGTGTGAAGTGGGGAAAGCGGCGTTTAGTTGAGATTGAGGTTTGGGTTGCTGGGGTGAGATCATCATCAGCGGGAGTGACCTTACACGGAGTATGTAGAGACTATTCAAGACCTCCTAGACACACGTCAATGTTCACCTCGTGTATTCGATGCCGGACTGTGATAATACATGTGGGTTGTCGTGTCGTCGATAGAGGTTATTGCTCTCTTTGTGGCGTATCTTCATGATGAACCAACCGGCGATGATAGATGGCAACCAATTCAACGCCATGGTCTATATTTGTGATCATTACCCTTAGAAATTCGAAGTCATTCTGGCCTGAAAATAATGAAAGCTTTTCAATTCTTTCACTTCTGTTTCTTGTTCCTGCCGAGACGGAAGGTGTTGTCGCGTAGCAGGCCATGTTCTTCCAGCTGTGTTCGACGACTACGCGCAGCTCTCAGGACGAGGGCCCGCATCTGTAGCTTTGGATAGGAACTAAGTGGGCTCATTCCAGCATTTCATGCATACTATACTGCGATATCGTCAAAAACTCACATGTGGCATCCCGGATAGGTAAGGCAGCCGGCGTCATCTGTCCCTTTTAGTTCCGCAGCAGTCCTCGTGGAGTCCTGATTATTTACATTCCGGTATCCTACTCTTCCATTTGGCGTGGTAGTAAAGCATGGTATAAAACGTCCTGGACTGTGGCTTCCCCGGGCAACCATACGGTTTTTGGGAAGCACGTATGCGGGAGCTGAGCGTTGGTGCATAACGTCGCTCCCGGTCCTCGTCTCATGGTACAAGCAACAAACGTGTCCGGACGAGGGAGGTTTTCAGGGGGTTGAAAACATTCGAAGAATCATCTGATTATGCTGTCCTCCTCATAAGGGATACGTGAGGAGCTCGTTCCATGAACGAATGTGACGTGACCGGGAGCGTCGTCCAATGGAAGGCAATGCTGCAATAGAGCGGACGGACAGATCGCTTCTCCGCGTCCCGGGTGGTGGGGCCACCGGATGCTACATTCAGTCGATCCCGCAGCGTTGAGCACCGGCACGATTATGGCATGTTCGCCATGCCATCGAGTCTGATATGGGAACAAGCTCGCTGGATCGCATATTTAGTGTCCAGATCCCAGGCCAGAACCCAAAGTCGGCTATGCGTACGTATCTCATGCACAGAAAAGAGATTCGAGCAGGCAGGCATGTCCCCGTCACATTCTCGAGTATTGATGTAGAGTGCCAGTGGAAAAGAGGCACCCTGCAACAAGGTGGGGCCATGACATACCACCCTTTCATGCGCCTCTGGATATTCCGGAACCAACATCTCTGATCCCTACATGAGAATTCCCCCGCAACCTGGCAGTATGTTACGGTATGGTTGGTTGGCCCTCTTTCTCGTTTTTCCTACTTCAGTTGAGGTCCGTCCGTGGCACGTACTTCTGCAGTTCTCCTTCTACTCCCTGCTAATCCCTCCCAAAGATCCTGGGTTCAGCAACCCTTCGGCGCCACCCTGAAAGGCTCGTTCCCAAAACCCGCAGAATTCCAGGAAAGGGACCATGAAAGACGCGAAGACGCCACCAAAAAGCCCATCGAAGAGCCCGCCCGGCTCAGGCCCAGCGAGTCCCCCGGGTCAGGACTCAACGGTAGTCCCCAGTGGACTCCTCCCCGCCGAGCACTGGGCGCAATTGGAGTCAGTTCAGGATGACGCTGAATCCGCAGCTGACGAGGGGAACATATCTTCTACGGCGTCGGTCTCCTCCAGCATCCTCAACTACCGAACTCTGCACGGTCGTCGGTACCACAGTGAAATTGGAAACGCGGCCTATTGGTATTGCCACATATTCTCCCGCATGCCCCTGAATATACTTTCCGAAACCTTAAGAACACTTACAACTGACACAAACCTCGATTTTAAAGGGGAAGTAACGATGAGAGGCAGAACGAGGCGCTGGACTTGGGGTAAGTTCTTTAGATATTCCCGTCACCTAAGTACTCACAAAGATAAGTCTGACTGAGAATGATTGGCCAGTCACCATGCTATGACAATCGCATGCGAGGATAGGCTGTTCCTTGCGCCGTTAGAGAAGGATAAGATCCAAGTATGCCAACAATATTTCACCCACTTCATTGCCGGCGCTGACGTACCATAGCGAGTCCTTGATGTTGGAACTGGCACGGGTAAGTTCTGATTCCCATGGGTTTGCCTACTAACAGTCTTTGGATCCTAACCACTACTGCTTAGGGGTTTGGGCCATGTTTGTCTTCCACCTACTGTACCGCTTTGTTCTCGCCTTTAACGTTGACTTCCGCGTAGTGACTTTGCCGACGTTTTTCCAGAGGCCGAGGTAATCGGCACCGATATATCCCCTATTCAACCAACCTGGATTCCACCGAATTTGAAATTGTGAGTCCCTTATTCTACCGGTCACTTTTAGCGCTTCTCTCTGCCCTGCCCTACTGATGATCCTACTCTATATAGTGAGATTGAGGACTGCACCCGGCCTTGGACTTTTGTCGCGTCGTCTTTTGACTACATCCACCTCCGCTGGCTCATCGGCAGCATCATCAACTGGGACGAGCTCTTCGCCGAAGCTTACGCGGCCTGCAGGCCGGGAGGCTGGGTGGAGAGCTTCGAGCCCTCGCCCATAGTAGAGAGCGACCACGTACAAATACCTGAGGATTCCGCCCTTCGTCAGTGGGGAAAGTTCTGCGTCGAAGCCGGGAAGATCCTAGGGAGAAGCTTCACGGTGATGAACGATAATCTCCAGAGGAAGGGCATGGAGGCAGCGGGGTTCGTCGATTTACAGGAGTTCGAATACAAGGTTAGCCTACATCCCCTTTTGCAAGGAGGCTATCCTAGTTTCAGGTTATTGACAAAGCCCCTACAAAATTTAAGGCCCCATTCGGCCCCTGGCCTAAAGATCCGAGGTTGAAAGAGCTCGGCGCCATTGCGCAACTTGCCTTCGACTCGGATATTGAGGGTCATATCCAAGTCATCGCAAGCACAGTGGGCTGGACAAGGGAGGAGATACAGGTCTATGTTCCTCACGTTCGCCGAGAGCTACGCTCGATGAAGTACCTTCCGTATCACAGAACCAAGGTTGTCTGGGGCAGGAAGCCTGAAGACGCCGAGTGATGGAGGCGCTGGTGAGCATCACTTCCAGGTTTGGCGGCAAACGTCTTTTTGTCAGTAGGCTTCTTGTTAGCGGGTTAGTCTGCAGCAGGGAATATTGAATTGGCAGTGTCAGGATTACTTTGGGGAAGTAATCCACGCCCATCGAACGGGTTTTACCTCTGGGAAAGCGGCGCCCCCGAGTTCTTGTTGTTGCTCGAGCATCACGGTCACGGTGAATCTAGCATCCCGTGGACTAAATGGGACAATCCCAGTGAACGACGGGCAAACCTAAGCCACCTTCCTATTTTAGATGCCCCCCCTATATTCATGATGCGCTGAAGATTAGAACAGTCGGTGTTGGAACGTCTATCGCAGTTTACCAAAACAAACTTTCATAACAAGAGACCGTTTCCCTTAAAGATACAGATCCTCAACACCATCACACCGAAAGATACGGCGCAAGATATAGCAAGTAGCCATCATAAGCGCCTTATCCATTGCCCTAATGCACGCCGACTCGTCCGGCATGCCGCGCGTGTCTTCTGGGTCGCCCATGGCGTGGATAGACTCCACGCAACTCGCGGCGATGGAAAGAGCCGCCTCCGCCAAGATGATGAGCCGGCCGTCCCCCTGCCCTCTGTACCGGCGTAGCCCGCTGACGAGTGCCCTGAGGCCTTGGTACCCCAGCACGGCGAGCACGCCGCGTAGCCTCCGAAAGAGGCGGCGGCGCCATTTGATCCTTGTCCAGTAGCACTCCTGGACCAGGGCGTCGGGATGCCCCATCCCTGTGGTGCTCAGCCGCCTATTAACCGCTATAGCGCCCAGGTCCGCCCACAGCTGGTAGGGCGACTCGGGGAGCCCCATCATGTGTATCTCGACGCCCGCCTCATCATATATAACGAAGGCGGTGGGGTTCTCCACGTACTGCTCCACTTCGTCGTAAGGGTACGTGGACCCCAAGCCGTCGTATGTGGCGTCAATTGACCGCGCAGTCGCCCTGGGGATCCCAAAGCGGCGAACAATCGACGTATTGAGTCGGGCGCCGAAGATGAAGACGCAATCCATAGCCAGGGAGTGCGCCGCCTCTTCTGCTTCGAAGTCCCTCATGTAAGCTAGGTCCTCATACTGCAGGCTGATTGTGGAGTAGAAGACCATGACGGGGACGCAAGGCGGCGCCCTCCAACCCTTCGGAACGCCAGGGACATCCTCCGGCGGGGCCATGTAGCTCCGATAGTGAAGCTTTGCCGCCCTCAGAGACCTCAGCTTTGGAAGGGTCCTCGCCGCACGTCTGATCTGCCGGCCCTGGTAGTCAAGGTAATCGGGCTCCAGGTCCACGCGGCGCAGGTTCTTGCATTTGAGTAGGACCTCCCAGAGATGGCGGGACGAGGTGCCGTTGGCCAAGCCATCCCGGTCAGGGCGAGTGTGCAACTGGTAGCGGTGGTGCCTATCCGGCTCCACGACGACGACATGCGTGAGCCAGTTGCGGTCTGAGGGCGACATTGTGCCGCCGACGCAGGTGATGAAGTCGACTCTCTTGTTGAAGAGGAAAATGTTGTTGGACCAAAAGATTGGCGAGGCCTCGCGGTGGATCTGGCGGCAGGTCTGGAGGAACTTGATGCCCTTGCGTCTGGTGCAGGGACATTGCGGGAGGGGGTGCTTGGTGGGCAACATCACGAGCGCCACTGGTGGGATTGGGATGTCGTCCACGGTCTTGGCGCTGTATTCGCAAAACGGGCTGTGACGCTTGGCCCAGAACGGTGGGTCGATAAGCGCATAGTGGTAAATCAAGTTCCGAAGCTCCGCGGGGAGGTTCAAGAGGCGGCAAGTCGTCTCTGGCGATGGCTTGGGTGGCTCATCTGATGGAGACGGTAATATGCTGTATGACGAAAACGAAGATATTTTGAACGATGAGCACGAAGACATGCTCGAAGTGTCTGTGTCGGTGGCCATGTTGACTAGTGTTGTTGTCAAGCGTTCCTGGTGCTCGGTATCCGTGAAGCAAGCGCTGTTGGAAAGGAACGCGGGACAGCGAACGAAAGGATGAAGAGAATGTAGAGAGTAGGAAAAAGGTATAAGTTGAAGTAAAATCAAAAGTGTGAATGCCGAAGTGATTAGAGTTTGAAAAACAAAGCTGGTGTAAAGTCCAAAAATACACGGAAGAGCAAGTTTGAGTGTAAAAATGGGTAAACCGTTCGAGAACAAATTCTTTCGAATGTTGGCAGACAACTTCTATCCGAATGTAGAGCGCAGAAAAGAGCCCGAGAGCGAAAGTATCGGACAACAGTTTGAGTGTTGGAAACGGTGTGTCAACAAGGCAGTCAGTTGGTCTGCAGTGTCGAGGACAGCCAGGCTGTGCGAGTATTGGCCAGTATATGTTCGAAGGTAAGGACACAGAAAGTTTTGACGGTATGAAGACTAGGCGGTAGTTTGTCAAAAAGCTCAGTCCGTTTGAGGGGAAAATGATTCAAGGAGAGCGGTGAGGATGGAATAGTTGGGGGACGCCCGTCATTATATAGCATCTCTTCGTTGAAGTGGAAAAATTTGCACACCGGTAACTTCGCCCTGAGGATTAGGAAAGCTTGATATCCTTCCGGCCGAGGCCGTATCACAATACTGGACTCCGTGTTGAGGCGTATAATTTTAAGGTTTAGAATCGGCAAGGTTTCGTATCGTATATAAACAAAGGTGTGACAAGCTGTTCGGAATGTCTGAAACGGGCTTGACTAGACGCGGCATCCTATTCTAAGCTTCCCACATAACTCGGCGATCCCGAGATAACCGGACAATCACAGGATCTTAGGAGTTATGAGGCATCGGATTGGAGACGTCACGGACTCAGGATGCGTAGTTGATAATATTCGATAATCTCCGCTATGATAGAATGTCACCCGTTTTGCGTGAGATGTGATCTTGTGTCTGACTGAGCATGCGCCACCAGTAGATGTGGTAACGAGTGGACGCGTCAAGTCGGAGAGCCGCGGCCTCCCATCCCGCCCCTTAGAAGCCAAACATGTTCTCGCCGTCCGTATAGCCGATATCTGTCCTCCGTTAGCAAACTCGTCAGAACTTTTTATCCAGGAGACCTCACTCTTGAGCCCCGGTAGCACTGCCTTCTTGATCATAACCGGCGGCCCACACATCAGCGCAACGCTCCCCTCACTCGGTCCGAACAGGTGCTCCCGCATCATCTCCTCCGTAACGAACCCCTTGAGCCCCTTCCAGTCATCACTAGGCTTGGCCAGAACGTTGACAACCTTTATCCCGCCATTGCTCCTGCGCTCGAACTCCTCTAGCTGCTCGCGCATGAGGATGTCACCCTCGGTGTTGTTGGCATCGATGATGCGAAGCTCGGTCTCGTCGCCTCCCTCCATGGCTATGCGCGCGACGATGGAGTAGCCCGGCGTCACGCCCGTGCCACCCAGGACTAGTGATACGCGATCGAAGTGGCGGTCCTTGCCTTCTATCGTAAAGTTGCCGTTTCCGTGGTATTCGATTTCGCCGCTGGGGCCCTTGATGTCGACCTCCTCGCCTATGGGCACCGTGTCGAGGATGTTCGACATGGCGCCGCCAGGCTGCTCGTCGCTCGGGAAGTACGTCTTGACGGTAAGGTCAAACGTCCCCTCTCCGTCATGGAAGTTCTCGTTATCCTCGTATCCCGAGTCCCGCCTCGACTGGTCAGCCGGCGGAAGTGACGGCCGGGTAGGCGTATACGGCCGCGTAAGCATCCTATCGTAGAGATGGAACCCGACGTGCAGGTGCTGCCCCGTCCCCAGCCCGAGGAACTTCTTGTCCTTGGGCAGCTGGAAAGTGTAGACGCTCGTGTCAGAGCTGGCCTTCTCGCGGTTGATGAGCTTAACCGAAGTCCACCTGTCCTTGCGGAGCGTGACATGCTTGTTGGCACCGGAGGCTTTGGCCGTTTCGGAGGCCTTGCGCTTTGCATCTTCGGCTAGGAACTTGGAGGCTTTTTCACTAAGAACGCCAAGGAAGCATTCTGCTCTATGTTAGTGCTGCTTCTCAAATGATGTTGAGGGTCACGCCCTTACCGTTCAACTTGCCCCGGGCGTACGAGTCATGGATACTGCTAAACTCATCCGACGTCTCCTGGTGCAGCATGCCCGCGTGCGACATGATCGGTCCTGAGCCGCCAGGATGCCACGAGAGCACGGACGTAGCGTCGTACACCCGGCCATCGACAACGATCCAGCAATCGTCCATACTGTCGTGTTTCTCAATCTCCTCTCTCGTGAATCTCTTCACTGAACCGCCGCCGCTAGGATCCTGCTTCGCCATCTCCAACTCGTTCTCCACGCTCGGCTTCATCCATCCCTCGACACTCGGTTTGCCCGCCCCAGGTGAAACGGGGTGCTTGAACCGAAGTCTTACCCCGTTATCCTCATCTGGCGGCAGGGTATCAACTTCGAGGCGGTACCAGCAGTTGTTCATCATCCCCATTACGTTCCAGCTGGGCTTCTCGGGCTGCATCGTCTTTCTGGCGTCGAAGCAGCGGACGATTATGCTCTTGTGCTCTAGCAGGTCTGCGACGCGAACGTCGGCATGCCAGAGCGTCCAGGTCCAGAATTTGCGCCCGTGGCGAACGGGGGCCTCAGGGAATCGCCTGAAGCAGTAGAGCCAGGTGTCGCCACCGTCAATTGAGATCTCGACTCGGTCGATTGGCGTCCCGTTGCCGTAGGCGTACCCCTGTACCCTGTACATCTGGTCCTTGCCCTCGAGGGAAATGGTCTCGCCGTGGTCGGGTGTCATGATGGCTGAGTTGAGGGCCTGTTCGTTGCACGCCGTGCTGGGGTTTTTGAACAGTGCCTCTGCGACTGGGCCGGTGTTGTCCTTGACGAAGCTGGGGAGGACCCTGTTGTCCCAAACGTGGTAGTGCGAGTCGTTCTCATGCTCACTTGTCCACAGCCTTCGGAGCCACTTTACGCTTCGCCCGCCCACGTATCCGGGGACTATAACCCGCACGGGAAATCCATGGTCCGGGGGCAGAGGCAGGTCGTTCATGTGGTAAGCCAGAATGACGTCGTTGCTCGGGTCCATGGCGTACTCGATGGGAAGGCACGTCGCGTACTTGCCCTCCGCCAGATCATCTGAGCCCTCAAAGTTCACCCATCGCATGCCGGACATGTCCGAGTTCGGATCAGCCGGGTCCGGGACACCGGCAGCCAGGAGCACGTCCCGCATGAGCGGACCCCGCCAGTACGAGCAGCCCACGGCGCCGGCGCCCCAGTCGAACCCCTTTGACGTCCGGATCTGGTTCATCTCCTTGCGCCTGTTTCCGTCGCACGCTAACGCCACGGGGATGTTGATTGCAGGGAACTGCGTCTCGAGTGCCTCCATCGACAACGTGGTCACCTTGCCTGCGTGCGACACTTGGACCTCGTGGAGCTCCCATACGAGAAAAGGAACGGGCCCATGGTTCCGGACGTAATGGAGGTAGTTTGGCGTGATGAGGCCCGCTTCGTGGAGCTGGCGGAGGGGGGGCTCGGCGTTCATGGGGTAGGGGCCTGTGATGCGGATGAGGGCCCGGTCGCGGGGGAACCAGTTGTCGGGCGTATACTGGTCGACCTGGTCGATGGTTATGTCCTTTCGGGGAACCGTCACTGGGCTCTTTCCTTTTCCGTCATTGTTTTTTAGGCTGGCGAGGTATTCCGTTTCTTGGCGAATCTTCTTCGCAAAAGCCTCCTCGCCGTCCGTCGGGCCCTCTCCCGGCCGTGCCTCCCGGGCTTCCTCCTCGCGCTTTTCAACCGCCTCCCTCCTCTCGGCGTGCTCCCCCTTCTCCTTGCCCTTGTGCTTCTCCTCGTCCTTCTCAGCTTCCTCCGCTTTCTGCTTCCTCTTCACGTTTGCAGGCCACTCCTGTCCATACTTGATCTCGTCCTCGGTGCACTCCAGGACATACCTCCACCCAACAGCCCTCCTCTCAGGATGGACCATGTGGAAATCCGTCATACCCTTGACGACATCTCGGAAATTTATGAGCTCTCCCTTCTTCGCCTTCCCTCGGAGGAGCTCAAACTTCCGTCTCGCCTCCCGGACGATCCGCTCGTCCGCCTCCTCATCGTCCGGCCCGCCGGTGATGTATCCAGCGCGTCGGGAATCGGTTGTCTTGAACCCGACGCGGTGGTGATGGCCGGCTGACCAGTCTGGCTCATTCTGCATCTCCTCGAGGCTCGCGCCCGGGTGTGTCAGCTCATGGGCGAGCCAAGTCCCGGACGACCTCATTGTGCGTGTCGCCATGTTGATTTTAAGTTCTTCTCGTAGGACGTGAGAGGGTAGGACTTAAGGTTTGTTTTTTTTTTTTCTTTTGGGGGGGGGGGGGGTGACGTTGGGATCTGGAATTGACTTTTATTCGAGCTTCATCCAGTTCCTGCCGGGTAAGTCGGCTTTTAGCTGAGGTACGGCCTGATCCTTGAATACGTCACCATGACAGCTTGTACATCGCTTGCAGCCTGGAGCTCCGCGGACCAGCCGCTTCACGTGATACAACTTTTAATGATGCCCTATGAAACAGTGGCCTATCGGCAGCATTTAGTTAGGCATGCCTAGAACAGTCAGCTACGACCGTCGCTATCGAGAAACCGTGTCCCACGGGGAAGAAGGCTTAGCGCGTAAACACCCACACGGCAATCGTGCATGCAAGCCCCGCCCCGTTCGTAGTCCTTTAACAACGCTGCGGACTAAGAGGAAGCGAATCGTCTACCATTACTTTGATTCACAAAATACGGCGATTTATCATGAGGGTTAGAAAATGTGCGCGAGTTCTAACAGCAAACCAACTAGCCCTTCATCGACAGGAGACGTGTCGAGAACCCATGTATGCATTCCCTAAAAGGAAATACGACATTGCCTGTTCTTCCTACAACTCCACTTGATCCAGAAAATGACCCATAGTTGATTCCTGTTAAGTAGACCAACTTTTTAACCGGTGGAAAGTCAAACCCCGGCGGAACAAGGTCAACCACAGGTAGACAAGGTCAAACTCAGCAGATGCTCGTATTCAAGGCTATTTTGAGACATATAACACGCTATAGAACCTCACGATACGGTGGCCGTTTTCCTCTTTCCAACCTATAGTAGCCATCCTATCCAGAGAGCTTCGAAGCTAGAGAGAACCCTCTAGCTTTTAGATCGTCCCAAATTCACTACCACCCGGCCAACGCGTCACTGAGGATAGCTGGCCGTAAAAGACGATCAGCAATTGAGAAAGGCATACGGTTGGGTGCCCAAGCCCTTACTAACGAGAAAATATACTAGAGCCAACGTACTTGGTCCAGGTCCGCTTCCATACACCGGTGCCATCAGTTCGGCGAATCGAGCGCACCACATTGTATTGAGGTTATAGAAACACAACACTAGACCAAATGAGGTGGTCACGGCAAGATAAGCATTGGTTTAGCATTGGGGACTTGAGCCATTCTCTAATCGTCCAGTGTAGGTGCACTATGCAGCGGGAATATCGTGGTGGTGTCTTGAAGGAGGACAAATGACTAAGACGGTTTGCGTAGCCTAGTTCCAAGAAGCAGCAGCTAGACCATGGAACGCCAACTCTCTGCTCAGCACTGACCGACTTCCCTCACATCTGACGTACCTTTCCCGCGTACGCCCGTACCCATCGTATCGTATTCCTTCCGCGAGCCTCGGCTCTATCACAACGCCACCAACTCCAGATGCGGGGTAGTATGAGCATGTATGTCCCGTCCAAGTCCATAGCTCCATGCCGACCCGCCAACAATCTCTTCTCACCTCGGCCTCACTATCTTTAGCATCCCAGGAGGTACTCTATTCCAGACGCTTCTAGTTCTCCAGCTGGCGCACAATTTCCCACGAGCCTCGGCTCGATCGCAGCGTCACCAAGACTAGATGGAGGTAGGGCAAACATTCCACGTTCTTGGAATGTTGGGCTCCATCCCGACTCGCTAGCAACGCATCCGCGTCTTGGCCTCGGTGTGGGTGACATACTATGAGGTGATTTACTTGAGACGTCCTTACTCCTCCAGCGGACGCTCTATTAATCTCAGGATGGCGCATCAGCCCAGTGAACCTCGGCTGGTTGTCTTTCCCTGAGCATATTCGAGCTATTCGTTACGTCGAGATATCTGCGAATGCGGGGGACTATCCACGCCACCCAATATCGAGACGCATGTCCTTCGCGGCAATCGTCAACGACGGGACATGGTCTAGCCTTGGCGCAATCTGGACTGTGCAAGGCACCGTCGAACAAAGCTCATCGTCCAGGCATTTCCCTATGCAAGACGTCCCAAGCCGGAGATGCGATTGGTTGCTTTGTGATCAACGGCACCTGAATCCGCCAAGCCGGGACTGTGCTGGATCTACCGCGCCGATGCTACCGAGTTGTACGTGTTGCCCACGGGACGCACTCCACATTGTAGGATCGCAGTCAATAGTTGCACGGCATATGCCGGTGGGATGGAACGGCGCGTTCGAGAGCACAGACCTGTCTCGCGATGGTCCTCCACAGCCCCCGTAGCCCCCTCGTCATCTCCCCCTTTCTCGGCAAAGATCCCAAAGATGGCGTTTCCCGGGAGGATCCGGCTAGCAAGCGCGTTGTTTATGCTTACTTTTCCGTCTTCAGACCTCCCCACGGGTCCCGTCTACCTGCTCTGGAGATTTTTTTTCTTTATCCTAATCGGGAAGCTCTTGCGAGGATTACAATCCCGATTACGACGATCTCGGAACTTTCCACTCCCAGCAAGACCCACACACCCCTTGCACTAAGCCCGTTACGGCGGCTCAGTCGCACCCTTTTCCTGGGCGACCTTTCCCTGATAGGACTCACATCGCAACAGTTGCCGGAACGGCTGGCGCGAGCGCTACGCTGCCGGGGTCTCCAGCCGGGATGCGATGCTGGATCTTCGCGGGGCATCGTATTCATTCTTGGGATGCGGGGCAGCCTTGCTTTCCACCAATCCCTCCCACGGCCCATGCGCGTGATCCATGCATGAAACATCCCTCAGGCCTCACCTGTAACGAGCCCCTCTTCGAAGAAGCAAGACTGCTGAGCAAAAGAGCAAAGGTGCCGAGGCAAGACGGCGGGGACCCCTCCTTGGCCCCCCTCAGCTAGCCCTACGGAGGGTGGGCGGTTGGCACCCGTACGCAAGCTTCCCCTGTAAGGGTCCCAGTCCCGAGGGGATGGTCATGCACCCCGCTCTCAGACCACTGCGGCCCTGCAGAGCCCCGCGAGATTTGCCGGTTTGGGTAAGGGCTGAAGACCCCGTCCGCCAGGGCTCACCACGGCGTCGCGTCTATCATCGCAAATGTTTCCGCTAGTGGAACCCTGTCGGCCTCGAGGATCTTGGCTCATCGGACGATGTGATGAGATCAAATGCCATCGTGGGGTCAAGTATATAATCGTCCAAGATCCCCGGCTCTCTGTCCAGAAAACAGACAATCACAACGCACTCACCACTTCCCTTCATAACCCAACTCTCGCCTCGAACACCACAGTCAACCCGGCCCAGCCTCCACCAACCAGCAGCAAAAATGAAGCTCTCCAACATCTTCAGCACCATCGCCCTCGCGGCCTCCCTCGTCTCCGCCGCGCCCTTCGAGGGTGCCCCCGAGGCCCGCGACCTCGAGGCCCGCCAGCTGTCCTCTCGTCGCAACGACCTCGAGAACGGCGACCCGAGCAACTGCCCGGAGGTCATCCTGATCTTTGCCCGCGGCTCCACCGAGGCCGGCAACATGGTAGGCATAAGCCCCGCCGTTTCCCATTGCTCCCCCTAAACACCATGATGTCTTCGTGATCAACGCTTACACGGGAGATCAGGGCGTCACCGCTGGCCCGGCCCTCGCTAGAGCCCTTGAGCGTGAGTACAGGAGCATCTGGATCCAGGGTGTCGGCGGCGACTACGAGGCCACCATCGCGCCCAACATGCTTCCTGCCGGCACGGACCGCAAGTCCATCGAGGAGGCCAAGGGTCTCTTCAACATGGCCCACGAGAAGTGCCCCGAGGCCGCCATCGTGACCGGCGGATACAGGTAAGCACAAAACAGCCGACCCCTACTACACTCCGTACCGCAGGGACGGCAGGCTGACCGGTGTAACCCCCCAACAACAGCCAGGGAACCGCCGTGGTCGGCAACGCCCTCACCCAGCTCGACGCCGCCGTCAAGGACCAGGTCGCCGGCGCCGTCCTCTTTGGCTACACCAAGAACCTCCAGAACCGCGGCCGCATCGTCGACTTCCCCGAGGAGAAGACCAAGGTCTTCTGCAAGACCACCGACGCCGTCTGCAACGGCGCGCTCTTCATCCTCCCCGCGCACTTCCTCTACGTCAGCGACGCGTCGACCGCCGCGCCCCGGTTCCTCAAGCAGCGCATCGAGGCCGCTTAGAGTGTGGACATGGGCTAGTGCGTGATTTTGGTTGACGGTTGTGGGCTGGCTGTGCGTTTGTCCTGCGGGTTCAGGTCGCCGGCGTGGAGTCGACGGGCTCTGCACGGGCTCTTATGAAGACGATTTCCGGTATATAGTTTTGATGTTATATGAATATAAGGAATTGGGATCCCTAGCTGCCTTCTCTCCGGCTTCTAGTCTATCGCCCATTGTGCCCCGTATGGATGGAATTATACCTACCGATGAATTGGCATCATCCGCTAGACAAGTAGTGTGCAGAGGGAATTGTCTGTTTATATGTCTTATCGGAAGACCCGTCGACATGTTAGCGGACCCACATCCCAAACAAGACGCGCTCGAGCGCGTAGAGCTTAACCGCTGACCCGTAGAGGAGTGGTCTTTGAAGATCTGACAGATTCGGATAGGGGATCGGGGTGAGGAAGGACAAGCACGCGGGCCTAACCTGGATGGAGATAGAGGCGAGTCCGGTCAGACAGCATAAAATACGGTCACTTGAGTTGAATGCTATCCCGTGGCCCGGGTGGTGTCGAGGGGATTAAATGTGTCTATATTTGTTTTCTTCCCGTCATGTTAGACTTCATTGGTCCAGTGGCCAAGATTCAACGCGTCGCCCTGTCGTCGCCCTGCAGAAGACGACTCTTGCTGGGGAGGGAAACCGTAGGGGCTAGAAAGTCTATCGACATGTGGCACAAGTAAGCCCATCCACTAATACGGCATGTACCAAAGAGAGGAAGATGATGGTTACCTACCAGGTGATCGGGGTCCCAGATTACAAACCGATCGGAATAGCATCACCGCGTCCCCGCCGTTTAGAGCAGTGACCACATATACCGCACAAACTATAGAACAGAAGTCCAAGCGAATGCAGAACCGACGGGGAAGATTGGTCCCGGCGAGATAGCCCCAAGAAAACCGTGAACTGCATGCACGGGAACAGATCGGAGTGCGCTACACTGGGAATCTTGATGTTACCGATGATGTGCTCTAACGACAGTTCGGCGGCTCGCGGCCCGGGGCCGAATGAGAAAGCACAACCGACACGGAGCCATCCGTTGAGCTTAATGAAGGCCGATACGGAGATCCTCATAACACCGGAACACTCGCCCGGTTAGCTCAATCGGTAGAGCGTGAGACTCTTAATCTCAAGGTCGCGGGTTCGACCCCCGCATCGGGTTCAATACCTAGATGCATCCGAGAAAACTCGGGTAATCGACTTCTTTTTTTGGCCCTTTTCTCTCCACACTACTTTGTTTTTATCAATCACGCCTTCATAAAGAACTTCTAAACTTTGACACACTGATTATTTGACGTGGGTCGGGCATCAATCCGCGGGGATCAGGTGGCCAGCGCAGTTCTTCCAGCTCCACTATTTCTTTTTTATTCCTTCCCTTCCGACCCGGCCCACAGTTTTAAGCTTGTGGTGCTAAGGCGAATCCAAATTTATGGCTCCGTCCACGTGGGACGCACGTGGGGGCGGCTCGGGAGCGGCATAACGTTGCACACGTGTGCAAGGGCCATGACTCGGCCGTGTTCAAGAGGCAAGCTGCGTCCGAGTCAATGTCTGGGAAGCAAAACGAGTGCGTCACCGGTCGGTGAGGTACCAATCCATGTACAAGAATTAACTTGGCCATTGCGAGCAATTCACGTCGCCCGTCAATACACTCGGCAACCTGGAATATCATAACGAGCCAAAAGTGATTAAATAGGCATAAAGGTGAAGATCGATTAAATTGCCTACCATGCAGCGCACGCACGATGCATTGGTGGCTAGCCGAGATATACTCAAACCTTTTCCTTGACGTCGTCTGCCTCCTGCACCGCGAGCGTTCCCTTGTCCTCTGGGTCGAACTCGCGAATGGTCTTGACATCGCCAAAGATTTCATCCATCTCCTCGAGGGATTTGCCTGGGACACGTCAGAACGCGGTTCATCATGTCTGAAAGAGAGGGCGCAGCTTACCTCGGGTCTCGGGATACACAATGGCGAAAACGACGGCGCAAATGGCGTTGGTAAGAATGAAGAGGATCTATGGCGATGGAAGTCAGCGGGTTGCGATGGAGCGGAATGATGGGCTGGCCTACGTAGTACTTCCAACCAACCTCAGCCAACGCAATGGGCGAGCACTGCGTGATGATGAGGCTGATGGAGTAGTGGATGACCTGGACGATGGCGTTGGCCTTTGCTCGCAGCTCGGTGGTGAAGACCTCAGGTCTATTAAATTAGCTTGGACTCCCGACGACAGGATGTAGAGGGGAACCTACGGAACAATCCACGACATGGGGCCGAGAAGCGCAGAGTAATTCGCGGACACGAAAAAGATGCACGCAATGAGACCCCGCTGCGCAGCCTCGTTCGTTGGTTGACCGGGGATGGCCGGGAACACCGCCGCAAGGATCGTAATGATGGTGTAGCTCAGAGACAGCAGCGCCGAGCTCGTAACCAGAATCGTCTTCCTCCCAAGTTTATCCACAAAGAATAGCGACAGGAAGCACGCCACCGGCGCAACCGTCCCGTAAAGGCCGCTGACAAGCAGCTGCCTCTCCTCGTTAAAGTTGAGCGTCGCGTAGATGGCAGTCTGGTAGTACTGCACAAACGAGATGCCGGACAACATGGCGGCCGCCCACACAAACGACCCCACGAAGAGCCTCTTCCGGAAACTCGGCGTCCGGAAGAGGTCAGCCCACGAAAGCTTCCTCTGCTCCTCGATCTCGACGCGGATGTTGAGGTTGATGAGCGCAAACTGCTCGTCGCACCAGGCATCGTTTGTGCCGTCGTGGTGGTACGAGCGGAAGGCGGCCATGGCGTCGTCGGGGCGGTTCTTGAGGCAGAGCCAGCGGGGGGATTCGGGGATGAAGAGGGCGGCTACGCCGAGGATTATGGCGGGGATTCCCTGGATGGCGAAGCCGAGGCGCCACTGGTTTGGGTTGCTCCATTTTCCTTCGCCGACGCCGGTCCAGAGGGCGACGAAGAAGCCCCAGGCGACCACTGGAAGATGTCAGATATATATCCCAGAAGAATGGGGACCCCTGAGCTCGACGTACTCATTTGGTTGATGCCGGTAATTCTGGCGCGCTCCTCGGTCTATTCGGCCCGTTAGTATCGTGCGCGAGGGGGGAGTCAACTGGGAACCTACCTTGGCAATCTCGGCGCCGAACACGGGAGCAACGCCGGTGATTGTGCCGACAGCGTACCCAATCAATAGTCGCCCAACAATAACTTTGCAGAAGAGTCAGTAGGTCACGCGCATATACAGGAATCGCGAAGGACTCACGCATTGCGACGTGGGCGGCGCCAGCCATCAACGCCGCCCCGATCACGCCCCATACGCATCCGAATGCAATAGCCTTGCGACGGCCGAGCCAGTCGGAGGTGACGCCGACGGACGCGCTCCCGAGCCATGCTGTGATGCCCCGTCAGTAACGGGACAATTTGTGGAAAGGGACTGGCTACGCACCTCCTGCCTGGTAGACGGAGACGATGGCGCCCCTGAGGGGTGCGTCAGGGTTGTCGAAGTACGACAAGAAGGAGCCGAGGGCCAGGCTCGGCGTGATGATGCCCGAGTCACTGGAGAGTCTGTGAGCCGAGTTCCGTTCCGAAGGAGGAGCACGCGACTTACTATCCGTAGAGGAAGCCGCCAAGCCCCAGGAGGATGGAAGTCAGGAACGACTTTGTTAACCACGCGGGCCCCTTCATCTTGCTTTCCCTCGCAGACGAGGCAGACCTTTCGAGAGTTATGGAGCCAGGGCGGAACGGGGAGGAATAAGACTTTGTCTAGTTTGCGGGGAAGTGGGCGCTGATCCGGGGGGAGAAAGGGGAAAAGACAGCTCAGATTCCGGGGTAAATCAGCACAGCTCTTTGTAGGGGCGTCCGCCTCGATGCCCCCCGCGGAAACCGCCCATCCCTCCCCCATTTGTATGCCTCTTGCGTCCGCTCTCATGCATGCAAGACCCGACGACCCGACAAGCCGACACCGGGGCCTGAAAGCCGGGGTGAGCCGCGTGGGGAAATTACCGGGCTCGCCCTAACCCCGACCAAGCAAATAGCCTGGCAATAGCCCACCGTCATGCTGGGGGCTAGCCGGGGCCGAACCCCGCATGACGACGGGGGCGGGTCCCGGATGGGGATTAGCGTGCGGAGAAGGGAGCGGTAGGAGTGGTTCGGCAATCCTTCAGTGTGGGAAGTGGGCAGGAGCCAGCCATGCCGTCCACTGGTACGGCAAGGATTACGAGCCCCTCAGTGTCGGGCTGATGGTTCCGTCCCGGTACCGGCGGGGTGGTTGCCAGTGAGCCCACGCAGAATTCTCGCGTGGCTTTTTGCGCCAAGGCCCGGCAATTGGGGTGTTAGCAGATGAGGGACACTTATGCGGGGCCCCGCCCATCTGGACCCCGAATTTTCTTGCCAACTTATCTGCAACTGGTGAACTTTGACCGGGATCCTTCTTCACACCCGGTCGAGAACGAGCCCGTGTTCTTGCAGCTAGACCTACCCAAAACGAGTGCGACGACGACCAAGTGCGCGCCGGACGGCCTTTCACTCGCTTTCCCTGTCGGGGCCCTCACCTTGCCACAATGTACGGTACGGTCGTGGCCATCGTGGGCGGCGCGGTGGTGGTCACCTACCTCGCGCTCTCCTTCCCATCTGTAAGCTTCCACACTGCACATCCCGAGCTTTACCACGCCGAGCCCCAGTGGGAAACGAGCCGCGTTAACATCTTACCTGCGACCAGCTCCATCTCCAATGGAAACTCCGCACGCGCCGGTCCGAGCTCCCCCCCGGGCCGCCAACACTCAAAACCGGCGTCCGCAAGCCCTGGCTCTGGTTTCACGAGCTCTCGAAACAATACGGCGATGTCGTCTACCTCCAGATGGGGCCGACTCCCACCATAATCCTTGGGTCCGCGCAGGCGGCGTGGGACCTCCTCGAGAAGCGCGGCGCAAAGTACTCCTCCCGCCCGCGGTTCATCATGGGGTCCGAGCTGTTGTCGGGAGGGATGAGGGGGCTGATGGCGCAGTATGGGCCCTTCTGGAGGCGGTGGAGGAAGCTTTTGCACGGGGGTTTCATGCAGAGACAGAGCGAGACGTATAGGCCCGTCCAGAGCCGGGAGTCAAAGGTACTGATGCATGAGCTGCTGAATTCTCCAGAGAAGTATCGGAAGCACCTGGAGAGGTATGCGGCGTCTGTCATTGTGACGGTTGCGTACGGGCGGAGGGTTGAGGATGTGGACACGGACATCGTCGTCAAGCGAAACGCCGAGGCCATGGAGCGTCTGACGCAAGTGAAGTAAGTTCTTCGCATTTCCCGTCCGCTCCTCGCCCACGCTAACGATACCTAGTATTCCGGGCAAATTCGCCGTCGAGCGCTATCCCGCGCTCAAGTACGTCCCCAGTGCCCTCGCGCCCTGGAAAGCCGAGGTCGAGGCGCAACGCCAAAAAGATATCCAGCTCTACACTGAGCTCATGGACGAGGTGAAGGACAAGGTGGCACGAGGCGTGGCAAAGGAGTGCTTCGCGACGCATCTACTCCGGGAGCAGGAGGGCCTCGGCATGTCGGATCTGGAAATTGCGTATACCGCTGGGTCGCCTTTTGGCGCCGGCGTCGAAACGGTGAGTCTCACGCATGCCTCGCTTGATCGAGCGCTTCGGCCAGGTCATGAGTGCCTGTTTCTGACAGTGGTCTACTAGTCCGCCGGCTCCCTCGCGAGCTTCATCCTCGCCTGCGTAAAATTCGGCTCGCAGTTCATCCCCAAGGCCCGCGCCGAGCTCGACAGGGTCGTCGGCCCCGACCGTCTTCCGACTTTTGAGGACTTGCCACGCCTGGAGTACATCCAGGCCATTGCTTCCGAGACGCTCCGGTGGCGCCCGGTCGCGGTTCTGGGCGGGACGCCGCATGCTAGTACCGCCGACGATGTATACAAGGGCATGTTCATCCCCAAGGGGAGTACTATCATCGCGCCGCTTTGGAGCCGTAAGTTTTCCGGATCCGCCTTACTACCCTGCTCTCCGACTGATGCTCATGATGGACAGTCCACCTCAACGACGCCGACTTCCCCGAGCCCCACGAGTTCAGACCTGAGCGCTTTACCGAGAAGCGTGAGTATCCCGGTCCCTTTGGGCACAGCGCCTTCGGCTGGGGCCGCCGTGTCTGCCCCGGAATGCACCTCGGCGCCGCATCTGTGTCCATCAACATTGCACGGATGCTCTGGGCCTTTGATATCCAGCCTGCCAAGGGGAAGGACGGCAAGGAGATTGACGTCGACATGTGAGTTGTGGAACTGCCTCTATGTGGTTGTAGTAACTTTTAAGATGCTGACTGGCGTAGTTTTGCGTATACGGACGGCTTCAATTCCGTTCCGTTGCCGTTCCAGTGTGACATTTCGCCCCGGTCGGCTGAGCACGCAAAGGTTATTGAGAGGGAATACGAAGCGGCTATGAGTGAGCTGGAGTCGTATAACGCTGTTAACAACATGGTGTCATGAGATAGCAGAAGGGTATCTGGGGCAGATAAAATGCATAGGACGTCATAGAAATAGTACGCGACTACCGAATCTCTTGGAGACAACGACTCTTGATCTCAAAATTCCGCGCCAGTTTCCCCGTAAGTATTTCGTCTCTGACAAAGCTCGGAGGGCTTATAACTGGCATGTGCGATAAGTCCAGGTGTTAAACACGCGCTGCCTAGTTCTGGATTCGAAACGAGGGTCAATCTGGAAAGCTAGCGACTTCGAGAAGTCGGACTAGCATTGCAAGAAATGCTAGAGTGGACAATACAATCATGAGAGGCGAATGCTACGAGAGAAAGGCGTCACGTTTTTACGAGAGACTTTAGACTGTCGAATGAACTTGTATATCCCAGATATATAGAAGAATAAAATGTACAAAGAATCAAGTAGCCACTTCAAAACAACCCAACAATGTCATTCTCCCACCTTACATGGCGAGGTCACGGGCGTGGCGGCGGGCCTTGGTGGCGGAGCCAGCGGCCTCACGGAGCCACTCAATAAAGGTGTCGAGGGTGAAGGTCTCGGGGAGCGAGCCGGAGTTGCCGCCGGTGGTGTCCTCCTGGTTGCCCTGCGAGGGAGCCTCGACGTCGGGGGTCTCGGTCTCAGCGGGGGCCTCGGTGGAGGGAGCCTCAGTCTGAGTGGGGGCCTCGGTCTCGGTGGCGTCGGACTCCTGGGCGGGGGCGGTGGTGGTAGGGGCGGCAGAGGCGGTGGGGGAGGCAGACGAGGGGGCGTCGGTCTCGGTCTCGTCGTCGCCGGAAGAGGGAGGAGCAGAGCCGCCGGAGCCAGAGCCAGCACCGCCCATCAGCGCGGGGCCGGGGATGGTGTACGAGTCGAAGCCGCTGTACGGGTCGAAGAGGATACCTTCCTCGGTGGGGGAGTAGAGCTCAGCGCCGATGACACCCTCGGGGATCTCGGTGCCGGAGCCGGTGACCTCAATGTTGAAGCACTGGGGGTAGTTCTGGGCACCGTTCTCCGAGCCAGCGCCGTGGAGGGCAATGATCTCGTGACGGAAGACGTAGTTGCCGGCGGCAAGGTTCTCGGGGACGGTGGTGACCCAGGTGTTGTTGTTCTCGATCAGGTCAATGGCGGCCCACGAGCCCGACTCGTAGCCGGCCTCCTCGATCTTGACCCACTTGAGGGCCTCGACCTCGGCGTCGGCGCAGTCACCGTCGCAGGGGGCGACGTAGGTGATGACGGGGCCGATGTGGGACTCGGGCCACTCGGTCCACTGGAACTCGATGGTGCCGCCGGCCGAGACGGAGGCGGTGGAGGTAGCGGGGCGGCCGCCGCGGTGGCAGCTGATATCGGCCGACTTGTAGCCAGTGCCGTCGACGAAGCCGTTGTCGAGGTTCTCGGCGTACCAGCCAGCGGTCTCGGGGGGGGTCTGGCCGCTCTGCTCCATGTAGTAGTAGTCGAGGAGGAAGCCGCCGTTGTACTTGCCGTCAGTGACAAAGCCGGTGACGGTGCCGTGGGCGAGGGCCTGCGCGGCGAAGGCGCCGGCAGCGAGGGCGAGCTTGGAGGTGAAAGAAGTCATCTTGATGGTTGATGGGTTGTTTTGAAAAAGACGGTGTTGGTAGCGTGTGGCTAAAAAGGTGTTGATTGTTTGTAAAAGTGAATGTCCCAGCTTCACACAGTGAAGACGACTATTGTCAGAAAAAAAGAGTGGAGGTTTTGGAAGTTGTAAAGAGTGGACGTGTGAAGTGAATGTGACTTGGAGAAGAAGAAGAAGAAAGACGATAAATGACGAGAATTTTTGTCTCTATTTATCTCTCGAGTGAGCCTCTGACGTGCGGTCCCTGCTCACGATGGGAAGCTTCACCCCTGAAGGCATCGCCCACTTTGAAACGCAAGGAGATGGGATGAGTGGTGGGTTTTTCCAGCGGTATCCGCAGCTGCGGAAATACGACGTTTCCCTTTCGGGCGTCGTCCGATATGAAAGGCGCCTTGCGGTCCGGGGGCTACCGCCGCGCCAGGGGCACAACGTCTCGGCCTTGCTGAACAGCGCCATCGGTCATGGCCTTGTCTTGCCCCTGCAGTTAATTTGGGGACCCAAGCGCCGGCATTCAACAATGGCAGACCCACATCATAGGATCGGACCCCTTGGCGTTATGATCTTAGCGCGGAGGCCATGTGCATGGACTCCACATCCCAGGCCTCCCCCTCCGTCGTCATTGCCATCCATTTTCTTTTTGGACGCCAAAACCCTTACTGTGAAACAGGGCCACCAGCCAGCGCGGCTCCTTGTTTCAGGCGGACCCACCGCAGGGACGACGCTGGGTCGCATCGCAAAGCTCGGGGCACCAAAATCTGGGCCCAGGTTGCAAGCATTGCGGGGGAGAGGATCCTCATCGCCTCGGGCAGACAAGGGCAGGGGAGAAAAGGGGAGAGAATTGCCTGTGGAAGGAATCCCCCGCCCGGTCAAACGTCTTGATAGGGGCGCTAAGGCAAACGATCGGGCGGGACCAGCTGCGGATCCGGCCTGGCTCTCCGATAACATCTGCCAAGATCTTCGCAGGGGGGTCCAAAGTGGGCCAATGTCCGCCAATAGTGCAGCACACTGGCTCGCTGTGCCGGGCCGGACCCCGAGAAAGGGTTGGAGCCCCGATCAGTCACAAACGGTCATCCCGGCCACCCGGGTTCCCAAGCTCCGCGTCTCATTTCGACTCTCTCATGATTCCATGGCCTTCCAGACGGCGCTCGGACATCGTTCCTTTCATTCTCCAACGGCTGGGTTTGCTAGCGTCGGGTGAGCAGCTGCTTTGAGGAGCCTTGGGGCGAGATCCCGAGGCCAATACGAGGATACGAGTGGAACTGTTACCTCGCCACCCATCAAGACGAAACGGAATTGAATCCGCAATGGAAAATATCGGATCGGTAGGGTATAGAACTATTGGGGCACTTTCATTCATTGCAGCAGGCACGTCGGCGGCTCGCAGGACCGTTCCTGCGTCAGCACGCGCCGGGATGCCCGTCACTCCGGGGCAATCAACCCCGAACACCTTCTACCACGTTATTGCGAGCGCTTGTTGATTCCTGGCTTCCTTACGGCACCCGGGCAGCCATCAGCTTGGCGGGCCCCTGCATCTGTCCAGTCGTCTCCCCGCCTGCCCCTGGCGGCCGTCACGTCACATCCAATTACGCGGACCCTCGTCCGATGTCGTCGCAGTGCCCGTGGGGGCCACTCTCCGGTCTACCCGGTAATCGTGTACCAGCGGCATGCTATGCAGGTCCAGAGAGCCGATCGGTAACGATGTTTGCTTGGGCATCTTTTCCTGCCCCTGACTTGTGATACCCAGGAACCAATCCTAGCTTCGTGACGCGTAAAACCTGGTGGGGACCATGAGATCGACCTGGATGGCAGCTGTCACGGGCTTCCCGCATCTTCCCATTCCTTGTTAGCTGTTGGTTGTGGTCCACTGCCGCTTATTCTCGTATGATAACTGGTCGAGATGTTGCCGCGTGTTTCGTTGTCAAGATCTGGTGCGATTCGGTTTGCTTCCGTGTGCACATACATTGGAGTATCGATCGACAAGCTCGGATCACATGCCATACAATGTCTATTCGAGCTTGGTGGTTTTCTACTATGGGTACTGTACAAGTATGAGGCCCCGCCCACGTTCGGAGATTTGGCACGGAGACTACTTCGTATACGAGTAAAGTCGTCTATATATTTGGTAGCGCTGCTGACGTACTACTCCTGGAGATGCCACATCAAAGCCACCTTATCCCCTTTAAATTTACAACCTCCCACTGTCCCTGGCCTGGGTCCAAGTCTTAAAACAGCCCTTAACCCCCGCGACTCCGAAAGTGAGGGCAGTTATTAGGACGAGAAAGGCTCAAGAGAAAAGGAAAGGCACACCGATATCTGGTGAGCGTCTGCCCCTGTTGAATATGCTGATGCGCGTCGATGCCAGCAAGAATCTCCAGCAAACAGCCTTGTCAAGTAGGCCATGTCCGCTCAGATTCGCAGATCGGCTTCCCTTGGCTAGTTCGCAACGTCAGGCGTCTTAGCAGGAACAGGGAATGGACACAGATTCCGTGCCACAGACGCATGCGGCATTGCGTGTCCAGGGGCGCATAGTGTCCTTGGTGGCTTTGACGACACGCCCTGTGGCACACCTTGGTCCACATAGCAAACTACTTCGGAGGAAAGATCGCCGACGATATTTCCCCCTAGCAAATTAGCCGCCTTTTATCGCACTAAGAGACTTGAACACGACATACCTCATACATGGTACACGGATCATGAACCTCACAAGTCTACGCGATCCTTGTTCCTTGGGCGGCCTGGCCTAACCGTTTGTCTTGGGTGACATGGTGGCGAGAGGAGCGGCATCGTTTTATATGGCGGCGAGGTCCTTCATGCAAGGTGCTGCGCCTCCGTACGTGGGAACGGATGCTTGGACGCCAAGCGTGGCAGATAAATCGCCATTTGCGCCGGCCGCGGAGCTGTGTCGTGACCCAAACGGCAAGTCCACGCCATACGAGATAGTCTATGATGACAAGCGGGATTGGAAGCGGCGAGACCATTCCCTTTCTCGCCTTTGCTATAGTTCGTCACTGGTAGCGGGTTATCATGGCAAAGCCGGGAACGGCAGGAATGCTATATGGTGGAGTTACTTGTCGTGGTGTCATACCAATGTCCGGGCGTATCGCATGGCGGAATGCGAGGGGAGGTATCCTGCTGGTGGGAGGGATGCATGACCGCATTCGAAAGAGGAGTGTCGATACTCGTAAAGGCATGTAGCCCAACGATTTGCAAACCTGTCCAGGTGCTTGGTCCTGTAGCATATCTACTACCTCTGCGTTCTTGCCAACGAGGGATACTTGTTCGAACTCTTGACTGAGGGTGTATCCTGTTTCCTGTAGCGAGTTGTTCTGTTCGAGTCCTGTCGGAAAGCCTTTCTCCCTATACCTCGCATCACAAGGGATCCAGCATACGTACCATTCGGCCCTGGAGTAATGCCCCTTTGCATTCGAGTGTTTGAAACGATCATGTTGGGGATAGGTGGCTGTGCCCCTGCGAGTTTACCGAGACGACGGGAGAATTCCTCTTACCACGCGAGGCCTTGAGAAACAACGCGTACGAGATATATCCCGATCATGTGAAGCAGAGAGAATACATTCTCCGAGACTCTAAATCTGCGTTAACATAACCGATTGCTCTGTTTCGGGGCCGTTCGAATGCTCAGACGGAATGCTTGGTATCATCATTCATGACGCTCTAGACGAAATTCCACGTTTCCATAACATGTTCTTAGTTACACCACTTGGTGTGCACCAACTTGTAATAACGACATACGAAAATGTATATTGTATCTAGGGTTGTCTCCTGTACCCACTTTTTAGAGTATATGCTAGTAGCGCTTTCCGTAGACAGCATGGGTTTGAAAACTCTATGCTGGAGCAAGTCTCGCGCTTATAAGCAGCGACAAATACGGCACGCTTACGGAAGGGTGAGGCAACATGTCGATAAGCGGGGTCAAAACATGCTAGTAGCGCTCCAGTTCCTTCTATTTGTATGGGGCATCACAATGGGGTACATAGAACTTTTCGTGGACACTTGGTGTCTCGAAACAATAACTTCAAAAGAACTTTTTTCTAAACCTCAATTCTATAATATATAATGCGCCCATCACAAGTTCATAAAAACTCATCATTAGGAAATATAACTCAACCAGCGCTTTTGTACAAAACCTTTCACCTGAAGCCAGGAGTGTTGAGCGCCAGGCCCATGGTGCACCCGCCCAGGAGACCAGCCATCGGGACGGTGAGGAACCAAGACACCACGACGAGGATGACCCTGTGCCAGTTGACGGCCCTCCACTTGCCGTTGCAGAGGCCAACGCCGACAGTAGAGCCTGTGATGCACATAGTCGTCGACACGGGCAGGCTGTACTGCGAGAAGATCATGACGGTGATGGCGGCGCCCATCTCCATCGAGGACCCGCGGCTGGGAGAGTGGAAGGTGATCTTGTTGCCCATGACTAGAACCCGAAGTTAGTATCATGAATGTGCCGCTGTAGGGGTTTTGAATATTTGATAGCTTACCCTTCATGATGTTGTACCCGTAGGTCATGAAACCAAAGCAGATGGTCAGGACTATGACAGCAATCTGCCAGAGCGGGACCTCCTCCTTGGAGGCGGCCGGCCGACCAGTCGTCCAAGCCGCGTACATACCAGCCCATACACCAACCGCGTTACCGACATCGTTGGCGCCGTGCGCGAACGAGGCGGTGCAGGCGGTGATGATCTGGACGAAGGAGTAAAGGTACTCAACCTCGTTGGGATACTTGGTGGCGTTGGCGTAGGTGCGCGCCATGCGCTTGCCGTCGGGGGTACCCTCGATGCCCATCTGCGCGGCGTGGATGTCGTAGTGGGTTCCGTAGAGGAGGGCGATGATGGGGTACGCGGGGAGGCACTTGATGACGGCCTTTATGTTGTGGAGCTCGTAGATGGCACCGGCGCCGATGGGGTTGTTGTGGACGACGCGCATGGCCCAGCCGAGAGGGTTGTTCTTGGCGCGGATGCTGGCGTGGTGCTTCTCCAGGTTCTCGGCGACGAGGGCGTTGTACTCGGCGTGGGTGTACTGGCGATGAGGGGCAACGGCCTTCTCCTGGTCCTTCTCCTGGTCATTCGAGGCAGGCCGGGTAGTGTGGTCACCGCCGTCCTTGTTATCCGACTGGCCGAACATCTGGTCGTTGGCGGGGCCCCTGATATCGCCCTCGGAGTCGGAGTCGGAGTGCTGGATCGGGGCGTAGTTGGGGACGACGACCTCGCCGCCGTCGGCGGGGGCAGGGCGCCACCAGAGGAGGGGCCCCTGGAGGAAGTCCCACCACTTGAGGGTGTTGTCCTTCTTGATGACCTTGGCGTGGACGAAGGGCAGGAAGAAGAGGGCGGAGAGGAAGCAGAGACCCCAGCCGACACCGAGCGTGACCGCCGCGACGTACCAGGCAGGCTTCTTATCGAGACCCAGGTTGGGAGACCCCTTGTAGACGACGGTCAGGGTGCAGATGGTGCCGGCAATGAGGAAGAAGAAGGGCGAGGTCCACACGGCCCATGGGAGGGGGTCCTTGCGCATGTGGACAAGGACCTTGATGAGCATGAAGATGATTGCACCGAAGCCGGCGGACGCGGCGGGGGCCATGCCGAGACCAGCGAAGATGGCACCGACGCCGCTGCCGTCGTTCCAGCCCCATTGGACACCCTGGGCACCGCCGGTCGCGATACCGACGCCGACGAGGGCCGAGACGAGGGCGTAGGTGGACGAGACCATGATGTTGTTGCGGGAACAGAACATGACCCAGGTACCGGCGCCGGCGGCGGCACAGGCGAAGGCGAGGAGCTGGACGCCGGCGTCGCCACGGAAGGAGCCAGCGTCGATGATGCCGTTCTTGATGGTCGAGGCCGTCCGGGCGCCGACGGTGAGGGCGCCGATCAGTTCGAAGGTGAAGGCGCAGGCCATGGCCATGCGGTAGGAGATGGACCGCGAGGAGACGCTAGTCGCCCACGAGTTGGCAACATCGTCTGTGAGGGGGGCCACGTTAGAGATGATGTGCCTTGGGGGGGCAGTTTGCGGGGGGGAAAATTGGGGCTGGGTCCTCAAAGACACTCACTGGCGCCGTTGTTGAAGGCCTCTAGGAGGGCGAAGATCGTCCCTAGGGCAAAGATGTAGGTGTACTGGTCGAGGGCGGCCATTGTGAGATTGGTCTGCTGCTGCAAGTCCCTGACGCTCCGAAGTGACTTGCTGGGTGCAGTTCCGCCGATCAATAGGTAGAGCACTGCTGGGGAGGCATGACTCGGGACGCAGACATGGCCGCGGGTTATATGGATATTCCATGACCCGCCCTAGAAAACAGCAAGGCCCCGCTCGGTCGACGTCTTGAGGCTCGGTGCCCCCCAGCTGGCCTTTGAGCCGCCTCGAGCACACGCACGTGTCTCAGAGGAGGAGCGGCCGAGGAGGTCGTGCCCCATATTTCCTAGTTCGGGACCCACGCACTCGAAGGTTTAGAGCCCACGTGCCCCCAGCAGCTCCCCCGGTTTGCCATGAGCTTCTCCCTCTCGCGGCTTAATCAGCCCGAAGCGCGGATCGGCCGGCACTACCGGGGACGTGGCTTGGCATGTCGGTGTTGGTTTGGGTCGATTCCGCGTGATGCTCACGATCACTTGCCGTATCCGGTCACCGACCAAGATTTCAGTCGCCCACATTAGGCAAGGGGTCACGCCCGTCTCCGCCCAGAGATTGGATTCCTGGCCGTGGCTTGCTAAGTCAGCCAGCTTCGGGGGCCGGGTCATCCGCATACCACCCTAGTGAAAAGGTCGCTTTAGTTAGGGTGGCGGCCTATTGGTCGGCAACCCCGCGAGATGGCCTTGTCTTGTGTGATTGGCCGGATCGCGCTAGCTCGAGCACGTGGGCGAATACCTAAAAACGACAAGCAAGCGATGTGGCGGAGCAGCGGACGAAGAGGAGGACGAGGAGGACGAGGCCCCACTAAGTCCATCCCTTGCCCGGCCATTGCCACACGGCCAGGCCAGCCGACGGGGTTTACGAAGTACGGATAATTGTCCGATGAACGTGGTGCCGAAAGGATAGACTCCACGGAACCCCGCCAGCCGATTCCGCGGCGTCTAGCTGTAATGACACCATCGTCTTAGTCAATATGGTTGCTCCCCGCACCCGCGATTCCTGGATAAAGAGCTCAGACGTGACATTCGGCGCCCTTCAACGCAGAGAGGGGGGATCCCGTCGCGACAGAGCACGCCCGCGCCCATGGCGCCTTGGATTACAACCGAGACGGAGAAAGCGACCTCGCGCCGAGACCGGGATATTGTTGCCAGCACAGGGTGCTAACTTGGGGCTGTCCTCCATTTGTAGAGTATCGCTTCGACAATACTATCTGCTCCCAGGCGTAATGCAAAGCGCAGTATCGATGGCAAGCGCTGATACTTGAACGAACCGCGGACTAGTGTTTGCATGGTGCTGGGACCACGCCGATAGCAACAGCCCGGAGCCCATGCAGCCTATTTCCCTCGCCGCTGTCGCGTGACGTGCTACTACTTTTGAGCCCCTGGCGGCAGGGCCTTGGCAGCCGTGGCGTTGCGACGTAGCATTGCAAAGGACTGCGCCTTCGCCGGGAGTAGAGTAGTATTCGCGTTTGCGTGCGAAAATTCCAGGCGCTCCCATTCGTGCTCACCCCCGCGCCACTGTCGGGGAGGCCTTGGCGTGGCCCTCGCGCGGGACTTGGGTGAGCTTTACGGATACTAACGCCATTGCATGCTGAGTGAGTTCATGTCGAGGGACATAATTCATCCTTCAGATTAACAGCTGTTTCTCATCCTGGATTTTCTGGCTATCTTGCTGCCGGCTTTCGTAAAGCGATACTAGAGGCCCAGGTTCGAAACAAGTCTGGATAGTCCCTCCACGCTCTCAGTAAAACGCGCAAATGGACTCCTGGCCATGCCATGTGTATCCTACAAATGGTACCTATACACCCGTTACCCCTCTCTTCAAAGAACATGCATCTGCCTGCGAGCGGCAGGGATGCGAGAAGTCCATACACAAGAATCTTCCAGTGGATCGAAAGAGGTTACTGTCCTGCCCAATCGGTGCAACTGCCAGACTCCGATGCTGCTCCAGTTACTGCAGCTCTCTGGAGAATAGAGGCTCGGCGTCAGTTAATACCGAGACGCGCATGGAAATGATCTTCCCCGCTGTCGACCATTCCACTCCTGGCATGGATAGCCATGCTACTCCGCAAAGCGCTCGAACCCGGGGTAGCAGAAGCTGAAATCCCCGTATCTCCATGGGGTAGTACTTGCACATGCCGCTTAATCGCGACGTTATAGGCAACGGCATCGGTGTATCTCCTCCCGATGCTGCAGCGAACGACTCCTGCAACACTGTTAAACCTGGGCAGTATATCATGTCTCAGTATCCTACCGTAGTCTGATGAAAGGAGCTCTTCCAAAGCTCTCAGCTAAGCGCGTCTAACGTCTCCCAACGCCTTGGAGGGGACCCCTTGATCAACCCTACCGAGCAATGACCGAAACCACCAATGTGAAGCCGACGGCTTCGTCCAGGCCTGACGATGATATGGAGCACAGCAACAATCCGAAGGGCCTCGCCGCCGAAGCTGCGGAAAAAGGCCAGGGTGTCTCCGGATACGAGACGCTCTCACTGTGGGAGACGGCCAAGTTATTCAAGGTCAACACTGCGTATTGTTTCCTCGTCGCGTTCAGCGCCGCGACGGACGGCTACCAGATCGGGTCAGTCCCTCACTCTCACATCCGCCCCCGGATCCTAGTGTGCCATAGCTGATGCCAAGGGCACCAGGATAAACGGCAACATCATCGCCAACTCGGGCTTCGTCCGCCAGTTCGTCACCGCGGCCAGCGATTCCGGGGCCCCGGTCCTCGCGTCCCCCGTTCTCAGCGCTTGGAGCTCCATCGGCTCCGTGGGCCAGATCATGGGAATGACAACACTTCCCTTCCTATCCGACCGCTTCGGCCGCAAGGTTGCAGTGTACTGGTATTGGTTCATTCTCGCCTGCAGCGTCCTATGCGAGAGCGTCGCGCGCGAGTGGCCCGTGTGGCTCATCGGAAAGCTGCTCGCCGGTGTCGGCGTCGGCTGCCTGCAGTCCACGGTGCCAACTTACATCGCCGAGTTCGCGCCTGTGAGGATCCGCGGGGGCCTTCTAATGTGCTATAGCTTCTGGTTCACGCTAGGCCAGTTCTTCGCGCCGGTGGCCCTCAAGGTTCTAGCGGACCAGGACCCTAACAACTACCTCACGCCCATTCATACGCAGTGGTCGCAGATAGGTCTCATGCTCATCGTTTACCTCGTCGTCCCCGAGTCCCCGACCTGGTGTGTCAATGCCGGGAAATTAGACCGCGCGAGGGCCGCGCTGCGGACGCTTCATCGAGGAGTGGAGGGTTACGACGAGGAGCAACACGTCCAGCTTCTCGTTCTCGCCATCGACCACGAGCGCGCCGTCGCGGCGGAGCAGAAGCGCGAGAGGTGGTACGCCATCTTCAAGGGGACAAACGGGCTACGGACCGTCATCGCATTATGGACGCTCATGTCGCAGCAATTCATCGGACTGACGCTGTTCTCAACTTTTGCGTCGTACTTCTTCCAGCAGGCGGGAGTGGAGGATCCGTTCCAGGCCACGTCAATCACAACCGGGATAAACCTCGCTGCGTGCGTTGCGTCGATACTTGCCGCGGATAAGATTGGGAGACGGCGAATCTCGTGTAGTGGGACGACACTTTCATGGTTGATGACTGCGGCAGTCGGTATCCTGGGTGTCGCACCGCAAGTCAAGGCCACGAACTACCTGTTCATCTTCTTTGCGTGCCTGTGGAGTGAGTATTTCATCCGACCAGTATAATCAAGTCTTGTCGAGTATCACTTCACTCTGTATAGGGCTAACATCACATCTAGACATTGGAATGACCGTCAACGGAGCCACGGGGTGGGGCTTTATCGGCGAGATCTCATCTCAGCGTCTTCGGGCATACACAGCCGGTTTCGGCGCAGCCTCTACATGCGTCGCCAGTGTCGTCATGAACGTGCTCGTTCCGTACATGGTCAACGCCGACGAGTGGGGGTGGGGGCTCAAGACGGGTTGGTTCTACGCCGGGCTGGGGCTGCCGTTCACCGCCGCGATGTGGTTCTTGATCCCAGAGACTGCCGGGTAAGTCTTGGTCGCTGATATACAGCGTGATGTCCATGATGAGCTAACATCGGGTTCAATAGACGTTCTGCGGCGGAGCTCGACGAGCTGTTCGAACGCAAGGTGAAGCCGTGGAGATTCCACAAGACGAAGACGGCGACGCAGCGAATCGTCGAAGTGAACCATATCAACGCGGAGAAGAGGCGGTGAAGAGCTATGTTCCACGTTGGAAAGCCGTGTTGACGATGGTCTTCGTAATCCTAGCGCTGTGTATGGCGCCAGGGAGTTATCAAGGGCCTGATAACTAGTCTGTGCTCAGCTCTTGTCGCTCCCATCCCATAACCACGGCCGCCTTGACGTCGGTATAGATCCAGTCTAAGATAAGCTTCGAAGGAATACGGACAATTGACATTCACTTGCGTGTGCTTGGTCCTTGGGCCGTAGCTTTTATTCGAGGCGCGTTTCCTACGCCGAGGAACCGCAAGGCGCAAGAGACGGAAAACGACGCATGGAATATTCATTTCCAATCAAGGCGGAGATTTGCGAAGCTGGTAATCATCAAAAGAGTGTACCATAGGAATGCCCTAGGAATGCCCGAGGCCTGCCAACCAGTGACACGTCCTTCCAATCCCTAGGCCTGCCAGGGAATCCCTCCACGTCACAACATGGCATCTGAGCATTCGTTCCCTCACATACGGCCGCCAATCTCCATCCTCTTCCTCAGCCGGTAAGCAATAGCCCTCTTCCTCGCATTAGTCGACTGCGTGAAAGCCGCAGACCCACCGAACGGCCCAGCAGCAGCCCCGTTCCTCACGCGCACGATGCACACGTTGTCCACGCCCGCCACCGTCCCGTCGCACGTCATGCCCTCCGGCATGCGCACCTCGAGGGGGAAGTCGGTGCTGGTGGCGAGCGACAGGCCTCCGAAGCCGATGCCGGGAACGTCTTGTGTTACCTCTGCCGTTTGGAAAGCGTCGGGGTCGGTGCCGCCGGATGTGCCGTCTACAGCGGCGTCGAGAGGGCCGGCGCCGTCTTGGTTGATCTGAGGATGTTAGTCGACGATTGAGAGTCGGACATGGAGGGTCCGGGCTCACCTGACGGAATGTCATAGTGATGGTGCCGTCATCAGCACACGTTGGGAGCCCACTTGATGCTCCTTCTCCGGCGCTCGCCGAAATGCTGGACTCGGGAGGGCCCTCGTTCGAGTCACCGCCGCCACCGAAGAGGCCTCCTAGACCACCACGGCCACTGCTGCTATCGTTGTCACTGTCACCACCACCCCCTCCAAAGAGGCCCCCCAGGATATTGCCCAACTGCCTCTTCCTAGTCTTCCTACCCTGAGCAATCTGGGGGATGTCGTCCTCAACACCCACGCTCGAATTGGCGCCATTATTCGTGGGCGCGCCGTTCCCAGTTCCCATAAAGTTGGAAATGACATCCTCGGCCCGAACAGGCCCGTTCCCCTGGGTACGACCTAGCGGGCCAACCTCGCTCATCTCCCGGTCACGGATGATGGCGGTGTCGGCCTGCGAGCCGCAACGGTTGGTGCTGCAGTCGCGGGGGGTACCGTCCGCGACGGAGAGGCCCGGCATCACGACGCCGTTGGCACCTTGGATTGAGGTGACGAGGCCGTGGGAGGAGACGGCGGTGGCCAGGGCGGCGATGATGGCGGCGCGGTGCAGCATTATGGGAGGGCACTAGGGAGAATGGTGTAGATTAGAAGAAGAGCAACCAGTGCTTCGAGAAGTGACTGAAAGAATATCAGAAGAAGAATAGGGAAAAGTAATTGCGAGCACAGCTCCTGATGGTGAGGTGAATGTGGAGTGGAGGTCCAACATTGCAAGCCGGCATTCCAGACTTATATACACGTCGTGTTAGTCGGATAGGGGACGCATCCGGTTCACATTGACTTTCAGCCCAGCCATCGCCCGCCTTTTCCGCAGCATCGCCACGAAACAACCACCGACCCTATCGTCCTGAGGAAACGCAATGGCTGCGCCCCGAGCACCAATCGCATCTCGCTCGGCCTCGGCGCCGAGCTGAGCCCCAAACGGCTGAAGGCTGTCCTTCACCTTGGCGCTCCCGCAAGATAGTTTCAGGCCGGGATCGACGGAGCGCCGCAGCCCCTGGGGAGCGCGCCCTATCGGGGACCCGTTGGGGTGGAGGCTACGTTCCGAGGCGGTGCTTAAAAGCTCCGATTGACGAGAGGGCCCTCCGGCTGTGGCAGATCCGGGGTGTCCGTGCTGCTGTCAGGGGTTAGGCTGGGGGCTTGATCGCGGATCGGCGCGGGAGTTGCCGATTGTTGGTGATCTGGATAGCACCGAGAACTGGACCTCTGCTGTTACGTTGATGGAACTGGTAAACGGCGCGGCTATAGACCGACAAGTTCCTCATGAGCACAATAGGACATGTGGAATTCTATCTTTTAGTGTTGTTCTTTTCAAGAGCATCCCCCCCCCCAAAAAAAAAAAAAAAAAAAAAAAGAAGAAGAAGAACGGCTTAGCAGCGCAAAGATTGCCGTCTCCCGTTCCGCACGTTTCGCACTCGCTCGGAGCCACGGCACGGACAGAGGCGCCTTCAACGGCCTGAAACACCCACAAACTTCCCCATTCGGAAGAGCTGACACCTCCTCCCAGCCGTTAGAAGCCGCAATTGCCGTGCGCATGCCACCCCTCGCGATATCAAGCACGCCGCGTCACTGGCAAGCCCCGCAAGCCCCACCCGCATCAAGCATGCTTCGACACGCCAAGACCCCCTCGCGGCGTCGCAGCTTAGAACCCCCACTGGCTGCACCAATGCTTCATGAGCTCCGGAGATACAGCCCCCATCCTCCTCATAGTCCTGCTGTACCTCTTTGTCCTCCCCGTCTCCATCTTGACGTGCCCGCTCGCAGAGCTCCAAGCCCTGTACGTGTCCAGGAGCTTGACGGCCGGGTTCATGCCCACGTCGCTGCCATCCGCCGTCTGGGACTTTTCCAGCGCCCGGACCCACTCCTTCATCGGGACGAGCTCCTTGATCCTGTCGCCGTAGAAGTCCTTGACCGCGGCGGCGAGCTCGGCCCAGGTTGTTTCGGAGGGGTTGACACCGTGGAAGTACCCGTTCGCGTCTTCGAGGGGAACCTTGGAAGTAACACCGGACACTTCGAGGATGATGTTGGCGACATTCTCAATGGGGCACCAGTCTACCGTGTCCATCAGTCCCAGGTCACCAGGGAGAATACCCATGTAGAGGGAGCTGGCAACAATGCTCGGTAGCCACTCTTGTCTGTTCCACATCCCCCTTTCGGCGAGCGGGCCGCCGATCTGGCCGACGCGTATGACTTCGGCATGGATGCCTGAGACCGCGGCCGCCTTGTCGAGAATGAGGCTGCTAACAAGCTTGGACCGGCCGTAGCCCGATGACGTTATAGACAGGTCCTTGATGGATTCCTCGGGGACTGGCCGTGCCTCTTTCCAACCGTCCACCGTTCCGATGGAAGAGATGAAGGTGATGGGGACCTGCTTGCGCGCACCAGCGCTGAAGTCGACGAGGTGCCGGACGCCTCGGATGTGGGGCTCGAAGGATTCGACCGCGATGTTGAAGTTGACGGGCCACTGGTTGTGGATGACACGGTCGACACCCTGTTGTAGCCGGGCATAATCTCTCCTATTAGCCAAGCCAAAGACTTCCCGACCCAGATCTGCATGCAAGAACTCGACCTTGCTGAAATCCGTCGATAGTCCGCGGCTGGAACTAACGCCCGTCTGCCGCTCCCTCCCGTTCTCGGACCTATTGAGGCAGATGACCTTCTCCACCGCAGGGGATGCACACATAAAGTCCAAAAGGTACGAACCCAGCGCGCCGGTCGAACCCGTCAGGAGGACCGTCTGACCCTCATGCGCAGGGTGCGGCTTGCTTGGAGCCGGTACAGGCAGGTTCTGCGTGTACCGCTCCACCTGCGTCCGCATCGCCGCGATCTCGTGCTCGCTCGCGTCCGGAGAGGCGCCTTTCCGGCCGGTGTGGACGATGGACCAGAGGTAATGCGCCAGCCTCCTCGGCGTTGGGTTTCCATAGATAACACGAGTCGCAAGCGCATCGGCACTGGCATGAATACCCGCCGTCTCGAGACTCGCACGAAGACGTCTGGACGCATTGATGACCTGCATGGAATCCACGCCACTATGGAAGAAGTCCGTGTCGGGATCCAGCGGCGCCGCATCGGCCTTGGCGCGGAAAATCTCCGTCACGGACCCGACGAGGGCGTCTTCGGACGAGATGTCGAGCTTCACTGCCTCGGTTGCAGCCGCCTGCCCCGCTTTCTCATAGATCTCATCAATCTCGTCCTGGTACTGCTTCAACGTCCCGGAGCGCTGGATGGTTCCCTTGCCGGCGCGCATGAAGGGCTTGTCGGGCTTTGAGATGCCAATGAAGCTGCGGCCTATCTGCCCGTGGGCGACGGTCTCCTCGTTTGCCTTGACGATCTTGGGCCAGACGGATTCGATGAGCTCTTCCTCGTCCTCCTTGGTCTGGGGGCGCTTCCGAGGCTCGATGATGATGGCAGGCTGGAAGCGGTTCGCGCCGACGACGAGGGCACCTTGTAAATCCGGGTGCCCCATGACGATTCCCTCAATCGTGACGGGGTTTAGCTTCTCGCCGTTCGAGAAGACAATGACATCGTCCGCGCGCGCGTAGTAGAGCCAGTGGTCAGGAAGCGTAGGATGCTTCCTATACAGGTCCTTGGTGCTAATCTCGTCGAGGTCGGGGAAGGTGTAGAAGAAGCCCTGTAGGCCAGGATCCTTGTCCTTGCGGATGATCACCAGCTCGTATACGTCGGGGTCTTCGTCCGTTTGGCGCCAGTCGCAGCCGAAGATTTCGGAGTTGATGATGAACCACTGCCACATTTTTCGACTAGGCTGCCAGTACAGCGGGAAGGGCGTGAATCTAGGAAACGAAGAAGAATTAGTACAAGTTTTAAACCATCGTGTTGTATGGTAGGAGGTACATGCTCTGTTGCGGATATGAAGTTTTCGAGCGCGACGCCGTGCTCCACGAGCTTGTCGCCCGCTTCTCGCGCAAGGTTTCCTACGACGTGTTAGTAGATGCGACTAGGAGTTTCCCACGGACCACACTCACCTCCACCAAAGGCGACCATGTTCATCCTGGACAGCACGTCCAGGCCCTCCTCGGACTGACTCAACTCTTCGAGGAGAATCGGAGGAAGGATTATTCCGTCGGCGCTGAAGTTCTCGAGGCACTCGATGACGAGATCCGTGGAGAGGGGACGCCCGGGGACGGAGAGGCCGATGGGGACATCCCAGAAGAGGCTTGCGGTGACGGTTACGTAGAGACCGGCGGCATGGAATAGGGGCACTGAGAAGCGTCATTAGCTCAAGGCAACCCGACGGGACATGCGACGGCATGACTTACTTGGATCGAACACGACCTTGACCATGTCCGCCCACGCTTTTGTCAGGATGGGCAACCCATGCCACTCTGGCAGATTACGATGCGCATCACTGATACAGATCATGCCCTGCCGCGCAACAACCGGCTTCGGCAGCCCCGTGCTCCCGCTCGTGTGCAGCACGACAAACGGGTCCCACTTGGCCTCCTCGAACGTCTTGTTGTAGGGGAACTCCGGCACCTTCTCTTCCGAGAACCACTGGTCCGCCACGCTGACCATTATGGCGCCCATGTCGCGCTCCTGGAGCCAGGGCTGGACTACGTTGCGGAAGGAAGCGTCAAACCATATCGTGTTGCACTGCGTCTTTTCGAAGAGGTTCGTCTGGCCTTCGTGGGAGTTGCGGGGGGATATGAAGAGAGCCTTTTACCACGTCAGTCGTTCCCACTTTCACACGTCTTTGACGGACAGCCCTTGGGAGAGGGTCAAGGGGTCTGGCACCTGATACCCGGCCTTGATGGCGCCGAACAGGAAAATGATGTACCGAAAATCGTTGGGGCCAATGTACGCAATCGTCGGAAACTCACCCTTCGGCGGCCGCCCGGACGTCTCGACGATCTTGTGTGCAACGCGGTTGATGGCGTTTGCGCCGTCGGCGTAGGTGATGGGCTCCCAGCCGTCCTTGGGCTCTGAGGTGCGTGGGTGGAAGAGCCAGGGCCGTGTGGGCTCGTTGGCGGCGCGCTCGTCGATGATGGACGTCATGAGCCTGTGCCCGTAGGCGGGCTTGGGGCCGGATTCCGCCATTTTTTTCGGTTGTTGGGGCTCTAATTGTTTGTTTCCGTCCGCGAAGGTGCTGTATAAGTGTGGTGTTTACTGATATTTCGTCGAACGTATCGCGGCCTATCGTGGAGGCGTGATCTGGTGAGCATATCTAGGTTTGCTCCCAAACCGGCTTTTGATATGTTGAAGTACTGGGGCCTTTTAAACAGTCACGGGCTTCGCGGAACTCTCTAGCCAGTCCTCCGCGGATGCATCGGCACGATATTGCATCATCGGCACCCAGTGGTCTCCCATTATGGTTCTGCCAAAAGCCTAATACGCAGCAACGATAGAGAACTGGGCGTATGTCGTCGACGCCCTGGTGGAGCCGAACGCTCGGAAGCTAAAAGACGGCACTCAATGCTTAGCACCTGTCAATATCTAGGTGTGGAGTGCTTCGGGCGCCGGAGTTTCGTCGGACATGTGGGTCCCTGGGAGCTGTCTCGGGCGGGAGCTCCACCGCGCCGTTGTTTCGACAGGGCAATGTTCTCTGGGGGTGGTCCCTGCGGTGGGTGTCGTCTGGCAGAGAGACATGGAGCACACAACTTCACGGGTATCGTACCCGGCGTTTCTTATGCAGCATGATTATTTCGCGTCATCAGTTTTGACACATCTCACTACTCAGCTCGGTGTTCACCCCGCGCCAGGTTCATCAGACTCCGCGAACCCGACAGGGTTCGCAATCCACCGACCCGATACGACACCGGCTGTGTTCGCCAAGATGTGGAAACGGCTATTACCACCACACTATCAACCCATCACCTCGCCGCCGGCCGGTCCGAGCCACGACACGTACTGTTGGTCTATGTATTAGGGATGGCATATCGGCATTTCAGTCACGAGCTCACGGTTACGCCATATGACGCCCTACTCTCCATCTCGCCATGTTAGACTTCGGTTGGCGCCGGCACCGAGGATGTGGCTTAATGCTCAGCTCAACGCCCATTGGAACGGCCCAGACGCCGGACCAATCGCGAGCTAGGCTATATGAACACTGACTCGGTGAATGCCCCAATCATATGACCAAGTTGACTGGTGATGTGGGAAGATAACCGAGATGAAGTGCTTGTCAGGAACTGTTGTAGATATATAGACTATAAGCCTACCACGGCCGTGACGTGAACTGGGATGGTGCCGTAAAACCTACCCTGCTTGAGAACAATTGACTTTGTGTATCACACCGTGTCAATCTATCAAAACAACCCTCCTCGCCGTGACCATGACGAGCTTTCCTTCGGACGCCTGGATCGACATGCAGGTCCGGAACCACCTAAGCAACGACGACACGCTATCCTTTGCAAACGCACACCACGACAGGTATGTCCCGTTCCCTCCCCTCCATACCGACTGCACCCCAACTAACTCCTTCAAGCGGCAGCTTCCTCGAAACCGTCGGCAGCGCAACAGAAATCGGCGACGACCATGTCAACGGCCTCGTCGCGAAGCCCCGCCACTTGACCCACATCGTAGCCTGCGGCGCCCGCGGGTCCACGGCCGGCACCTCCGGGGGCTACGACATCTACGACCAGGATAAAAAGGTGTGCCACGTCAGCTGGTCGAACCCGCTGAACCGCGGCATCGGCAACTCGCTCGACATTGTGGACCTGGATGGTGACTATAACGTTGAGTGCAAGGGGGCGAGTCTGGAAGCGGGGCCGATTGGGCATGTGAGTATCCGGGTTAAGAATAGGGGGTCGCCCTAGGAATGGTGAGCGTCCTTGTTCCGATTCGATTGTATTAGGATGTGTGAACGGTGGATTGTGTAATTACCAAGTTTGTTGCCGCAAATGTGTCTCGGCTGGGTTCTATTCAAACACCATCATAGACCCCTGTGCTCGCCTGAGCCGCCCTCTACATCCGCGTCGGTGAGGCCCGGGCTGACGCCTCGGACACCCGGCCCACTTCGCACCCGCTGTGGGCCGTCAACGGGGCCGTTTCAACCGCTCGGAATGATTCAATCTCAAGCCCTGCTTCGCAGGGGCATTATGCTATCTCGAGTCGCCGTAAGTTAACGCTTGAGGGTGACTTGGCAACACCGAGTAGTCTCCGCCTGGATCGCCCTACGTTGGTTCCTTTCGACTTACTCGCTCGTATCCCGGTGGGCAGCTGTGGCCCTGATCCACTTGTTTGGGCCCCGAGGATATCGCACGTCATACTATGTCCCTCGGGCACCTTTAGTGCATGTAACAGGCTCTCTACGCTGGTTACGAGGCCTAAGAGAGTGGGGCTGCTCTCCTCTGTGTGGGCCAAGCCTCGTTATCGATCCCACGGCATCTGTCTCAGTGACCACCGACACTTGAGACTTCCATACCAGCTGGGAGACGTACGTTCGCCGTCCGCCGTCCGAAGAGTCACGACATATTCCTAGTTTCCAGGACGTTAACCGTCGCATCCACCCATGTCCCAAATGGTTGCCGCCTCCGGCACACTTCCGTCCCGGAACGTCCCGCTCGGCCCGCCCTTGCCGAGAAACTCCACCCACAACTCAGCTCACCTACCGACCCGCAGTGGGTCGAACGCTGGCCCCATCGCCACTCGTCTCGGCATCTCCTCCCTACAACACCTCGAGCTCATTGGCGACATCAACACCCGGTTGGCCAAGGGCCTACTTGTTGTTCGTATTTGACGGCATACCCATAGGGGTGACTCAAACCCAAGATCCTGGCTGAGCCGATCCCGTTGACATGTGGATGCCTGACCGAGAGGAATAGCCACACTATGAGCCACTTCTACAATCAGCCGCCAGGTGTTGTCTTTTTGATCAAATCTCATAGACATCCCGGCAAGCAGGACTGGCACCCTCCTAAGTCCTATGAATTGAGCCGAGTTGGCAAGATGTACGACCAGAATGTCTGCTCTTCCAAACAGAATACGGGCTACTTGACCAAGGGGTAGGTCTTCATAGAATTATCTGCGAGATGAATGGAAAGGGGCTGAATTCCCAATAGATAGGTGGCGGGCTTCATTTTTACTAGTTCGTAGAGGAATGTTTGCAAGCTAGGCCTTGGTAATAAAACTACTATTGCACTTGGGTCATGCTGTCGGTGCCTTTGTCACTCTCTTACCAGCGATAGTGATCACCAGATGCTATACCCGCCCACCGTAGGGCGGGTCGTCCGTAGGTACTCAGACAAATATGACGTTTCATGCCGGTTTATTCAAGCGTCTCTCTCGATACTAGCCTATGAAAACACGCATGCCCTCGTGATCATAGACAAAGGTAGCACTGATGAATCCTACAGGAATCCACTGAGGTGAGGCGAAGCAATGGTACTGCTGCATACAGCCTTAACGCGGCCAATGTGGGCTAGTGGGGTTACATTGACCTCGATATGTGGTGCACCTCACGCACCCAACTCAGAAGCACGGACAAAGGGCGGTAGGTCTAGAGCCTGCCAAGAGGATTAACATTAGAGCCTGATGCGGGGTCGCGAGGACTTTCTGGGCATCCTCTGCTCGCCTAAACGCGAGTTGGCGTTTTGTTGTTCCCATGGGGATTGGAGCATGCACGCAACACGATGGAACGAAGTGCTCTTCTTACCGCGTGGCTCGGCACGGGGAGTCTGTTGCTCCGCACTCATGCGCAAGTCACAACAGCTGTGAGCGCGCTTCCGCAGGGCGAACCATTTCCCCGAACCCCTTGCTGACAACTCAAACTAACACACACAGGCCGTCTGGCTGCCGATGGATGAAGAACGGTCTGAGATCGCGGATAAGAGCCGAGGGAGCGTAGTCTCGTCAGTGCGTGTTGACGACCCCGGGGCTATGAAATGGGACTTCATTGACTAGTGTGGTGACAGACTGGCGATGTCTCCGTCTTTGCTCTCAGCTGTACGTCAGGCGAGTGTCACCCCTTTGCCGACGGCATAGGGACGCAGACATATACCATTGGACCGAACAGTACGAGCCACCACTTCTCCTTCCTGGCGGAAAGCGTCTGACCCGCGCAGCCTTCATCTACCAGGATGTCCTCCAGAATAGCTGGTTCGTTACACCTCTTCCGCTCGCCACCCGAATTCCAAGCACAATCCGGCCTAACATTGACAAAGGACAATCGACATACGCTGCAGTCTAGACGGCTGTCCCGTCACCTCGGCAACCTGCGTCTCGTCGAGCTTCTCTGGCAGGGAGACCTCTGTAAACTACGCAAAGCCGACCCTTACCGATCGCGTGGCGCTGCAGCTAGAGCACGAGGTTCCAGAGAAGACTGGAGATACCTGCGGGGATACAGGACCGGCGGAGACAGGGTCTAGCGGGGACAGGGGCGACGACGACGAGGCGGATGCCGATTCTGATGCCGACGACGACAAAGGTGGGGGCGAGAGAGCGGGTAATGACGGTAGTGTTGGAGAGCACGACGGTGACGAGGGTGCAGCGATCTCACTCGGGCCGCTGGTCGGACTTGCGGCCGCGGGTGCCGTCGGCGCGGCGCTGCTTGTGATGTAAGGTCATCTTTTGCAGCGCGGGAAGGTATACTTTGTCAATCAGGCCCCAGAGCGTAGCTAGCAGTGTGGGAATGGAACGGCGCAATGTATAATCGGGAAGAATTCATGCAATGTTCATTACTGCCCACGGCTAACTGTCCGCGGGCTTTTTAAGGATTATGGCGTAATAGGAACTGCGCAAGCTATATATCATGCCGCAGGCAAGCTTTTCGTCGCGAGGCAAAAAAAAAAAAAAAAAAAAAAAAAAAAAAAGGAAAAAACAGGGAAACACACTAAAACAGACCCCTCGACCCCCTCAAGCAAGACTTCCCATGGGATCCCACAGGGGGAGCACAACCGGCTCCTTCCCAAGCACATCCCTGACCTCCTGGCCCACGAACTTGGGGTCAACGACGGCCTGGTAGACAAACTCGTCCATCCAGGCGTCGCTCATGACGAACCACCCCTTGACGCCCGCCTTCTCCCCCCAGCTGTTCTGCACCCTCCACCGCACCGTCTCGCCCGTCTTCGAGTCGACGTGCACGCCCGTCAGGACCATGGCGTGCGTCATGGCCGACTCGCCCGTGAGCAGGCGGTCCGCCTTGCTCATGCCCAGCATCGAGACGTCGAGGCCCACCTCGTAGTCCACGAGCCGGAGGTCCATTATCCCCGCGGACGAGCTGGAGAACTTGCCGACGTCGCAGCCGAAGAAGACGGGGAGGCCGGCGCGGAGCATGGATACGCACGCGGACTTTAGCGTCTGCATCGGCACATTGACGTACGTCACGCCCCTCCCGCCAACAACGTTCCCCAGCCGTGAGACGGTTAGCGGAGTGAGCGGCGGGTGCCGCGGGTCGTGGACCAGCGAGATCATACTCGCGATGGACGCGGTGGTGATGAGGGGCGAGGGCGAGTAGATGTTGCGCGCGAGGCACTTTGGCGAGCATGTGAGCTCGTGCGCCGCGCCCTCCTTGTCGAGGAAGGACCAGGTGAATTTCTCGTCGGGGGACGGCGGCTTGCCGAGGGTGAGCGTCAGGACGCGAAGCACGTCCTGCATCGTGCGCTCCTTTTCCGCGGCAATGTCCGCGTCGGACTTTGTCGTATCAAGGGCAATTCGGCGGAGCGCGAGCGCCGCCTCCCGTAGTCTCGTGGTGACGATGCCGTTCAGGACGCGCGAGTTCCGAGCGCTCCAGCTGTCGGGGTACAGCGACTGCGGCACGAGTCCGTACTTTTGCACGAGGTTGTGCACCATGTCCCACTGGCCCCCATCACTGACCACCTCATCCAATAGCGTCTGCACCACCCTGCCCCCGAGCTCCTCGTCCGCCGTATCAATAATCTGCTCCAGGAACCAGTTCGCCTTTTCTAGCTTGTCCCAGAAGTAGAGGTAGGACTGCGAGAGCTCGAGCGCCTCGAGGTTGTGCCGGTGCATGAGGGCTATGCGGAAGATGTTTGTGGAGGCGAAGAGCCAGCAGCGGCCCGAGGAGCCCTGGTCTGTTATGGGGCCGCCCTCTAGGGGGATGCGGACGTTGAAGACGTGGGGTTCGGGGGTGTGGGCGGCGGGGGAGGCGAGGACTGTTTCGGGGTTTGCGGTGCTGAGGGCGGAGAGGGCGAGTCTAGGGAATGTTAGAGACGTCCCCGTAGGGCTCGGGGCGCAGTTGGGGGGGAGGAGGGGGGTGAAGCTCACTTATTCTTGTTGTCCTTGAGGAGTGTCTCCTGCCAGGAGACCATGGTCTGCGCAGACAGGCCTTCGGGCTCACGCCTTGTATGCCTGGCGCGATTCGACGCCCGGGGAGCTCGCCTCCCGGCATCCCGGGGGGCGGGCCGGGGCGAGGCCGGAGCCGTCGTGACGGCGGCGCCTTGCGCGTTGTGGAAGGGTTGCCGCGCATGGCGCATCACCATCCGTGTAGGCGCGTCCTCGACGCTGTGCGTCGTCTCCTCGGATGTCGACGTCTCGCTCGCCAATTCAATGCTCCTACAGTCGATGTGAACATGATCGCCCTCGCTAAAGTCGATGTGCGTGCGCTCGAACTCCTCCTCTCTTTCAAGTCTGGAGCGCATGGTTCCGGTTTGTCGATATAAAATCATAGGAAGGCCGCCAGCAGAGCGGTAAAGGAATATGTTGAGGCGTTGGGTTCGAATGTGGGGGAACCTCCAAGAGCTGAATACAGAGCCTAAAAAGACGTGAGCTAGCTACGGCTTGGAGAGCTTGCAGGGGGGGGCGGGGCCGGGGGGGGGGTCTAATAATAATTAGCCAATGTGACGACGACTCGGCAGCTGACCCCGTGTTCTTTTTTTTGCGGGGTCAGGTGGCCCACGAGCCTGCCAAGGTACCAGGGGTGTACGGGGGCTGCGGCTAGAAACGGGGGCGTGGGGAGTACCCTGATAGGGCCACTTGCGCCTTCCCGATTCGCGATGGCGACACCGCCTGATGGATACGTCTTGGTGGCGCTGGCTCCGCACTGCCAGTGGGCAAATATTGGTCACGTCAGCTGCGCGGAGGAGCCGCTTGTGGGACGACGTGTTGCCCGGGGGTGCGGGATTGCGGCAATCGCGTGGTTCCTGGGGCGAGGGGGAAAGTGGGGCTTTACGGCGGATCGACCGTTCGGGGAGACCTTCCCGCCGAGGAGGATCAGGTACTCTGGCGATCCAAGGCGTGTTGGCTGGTCACGGGATACCCATTCCTAGTCTAGCTCCTTCCTTGTGCGAGATGATGTTTGTCATGATTCGTGTCTCTCCTGAAAGTGACATGTGCTGGGCACGGAACTGCCGCGTCGTATCGAGCCGAGATGCCGGGCCGGCATGGCATTGCCAGTCGCAGTCGCGTTCCCTGTTCAGGGCCGTGCGAGAAAGCGCCCCGCGAAAAGGGGGTCACACGCCGGAAACGTACCCCTCTTCTAGAAGCATCATTCCGGAAGCTTCTCACCTCTTACGTGAGACGACGTTGTTTCGTTCGGTAAGTAGACCTAGCCGCCGGACAGGAAAAGAGCTTTGCGAGCGGATGGCTTCTCCACGACAAAGGAGACCGAGGACAGCCGAGCCACGTGAAGCAACTAGCGCAAGAACAGTGTCTCTTGTCTGAAATCGTAACGACGAGCTCGACATGGCCGGCGATAATACTGCCGTAACCACACCCCGATGGCTCAAATAACTCCTATGCCTTGGTCCATGAGACTTGGGTAATGCATCCTGCCCAGAAGCTCCCCTTGTTCAGAGGGCATGCTAGCTGACCTGCGGAACAAGACGCCTCGGGTGCACAGGGTTTTTTTTTTTTTTTTTTTTTTTTTTTGCCGTTGCATAGGAAAAGACATAGTTGACCAGTAATGATCTAAAGTGCTATTGATGTAGAGCGGCTGAAAGGCTGTTTCACAACATGACACGGTCTTTGCCCAAGCCACATTGCCCCTCGTCAAGTCGACGTATCATCCGTAGCACACGCACTCTATATGGCGCGTCATGGCTAGTATCGTGACAGTCGTTGCAGCTTACAAGACTCGGGGTAGAAACCTTACCCGGTGATACGCGCCCTTTTAACGTGGACCGGTGGACGACACTACATTTGGAATCAGTACATAGGTCACAACTTAGATCTCGCGCAGATGATCCGTGCCTGGGCTATACAGTTTGCCGGGTCGCAGGCCCGCTTGTCCAGGGCCTGGGCTTCAGAGCCGGGGATCCCAGCGGCCATGGAGGCCGCTACGAGTAGGCTGGACACTGGGGCGTTGAAGAGGTGCATTTGTTGACAGGCTCAATAAGGGTGCGTGAGAGCTCGATTATTCCGTTAACGGCGCTGGTGTGATAATAAGATGCTGCTAACCTATCACGGTATGGCGGGAATCCTGTCCCTTTATAATCCTAGCTTTCCCATCCCTATCGACAGATTATCTTATCAATCAGTAGATGGGTGACCCAACCATTGGTCGACTATCTTCAGGATCGGGGATGAGCGCCGAGATCCGGCCGGCTAGTACGTCCACGGGTAACCGCCTTTCCAGCACAGGCGGAGAAAATGGAGATCCGAAGGAAGACACCGAATCCTTCTGCAAGGTGTTGACAAAATCAAGCTAACTACATGGTAGTCTCCCAAAAATAACTTCTGTCTGGGTATCGACCGTGGGCGCCTCTGAAACAAACAAACCGGATGGGATCAGATACGCCTTGGGCGCTAACGCTGACTCAACAGTCACCGAACGACTTAGGCGTGGAGTATGCGCTACACAGGGGGGACTGTAAACTCAAGGACCATGGAGTGGGGAAAGGGCAGGCTGTAGGCCGAGACCGGTCCACCCACATCACATCTCTCGTACATAAGGCTGGACCCTGGCGATCTTTTAGGATTAGGAGCTTGCAAGGCATAACGAGATCATCGACACTACCCAAGCGGAAGAGTCAACAGCTAAGCGGGCCATCCAGTATAGATCCGGTCATTGAAGGATTGTGCCGCGTGTTCAAACTCAATTCCTCCCTTAGGTAGTGCGTGAGAGAGACTGAAATCCTTAGCGGGATGATGTGAAGCGATCTTGACAAAGTCCCTGGCAACGGAGTGTCTTTCCTCTTAACCCACCAACCGCAGGGGAAGCAAACACACACAGCCTCATGGACGCATACATAGTGTTCACAAACAGGGACGCTGCCAATGTGGGGCCGGCCACAAGTTATCAATCTGATAGTCTTTGAACACGCCCGAGTACACTGTTTTATCTTCCCTCTATCGCGGAAAGAGCCTCGAATAGGATGGAAAAGGGAAGCTTGGTCGAGGCTAGAAAACCTGTGCTACACATCTATACCTGGCGACCGTACACCGTCTATCTGTAATAACATTGTAACTGACGAAAGTTGACAGCCGCGTACGTCAAGTCTCTAAGAGGATGCCGCACGCGGCATCCGTGATAAGGGCAATTAAGGAAATAACGGTCTTGGTCCGCCACGTAGTAGTATGGCGATGGTTAAACTCTTCCCTGGACCTCTCAGTCGCTTAGTGATCCGTAGTTAGATCTATGGGAAGTTAATTCCGCAGCAAGGCCATCTAGCGTGGGTTAGATACTTATGTGTGGATTTGCAGGTCTGTTGACACAGAGGATGAAGTATGACGACATGAGTTCTTGTCACGACTGTGTTCAACGTGTGTGCAACGATACCCGGAAGCTCGATCTCCAATGCCCATTCATACCGACTCTCCGTAAGACTGGGCACCGACTGAAGACTGGAAAATAGTACGAAACAGGCCCCGCATCCGTCGTGTGGAAAGAAGCATTGCATCATCATCGAGTGGTGACGACGAGAGCACACCTAAACAGTTTCCGTACGCCTTTCGGTACTAGTCGCGTTGCCTCATTCCGAGCTACCCCCGGCGCCGAGTCGCGACCAGCTTCATTGAATCAGGTCAAAATTCGATGCGGGGGGTGGGGCACTCCTGAAAGGAGACCCCCGCTCCCCGGATCCAGCTATAACTGTCGTGTCAGGGCGAAGCCGAACATGTCAAACTCCAAAAACACTGCTTCAGTGTTTAAGCTTCTCATCGAGTGATAGTCTCCAGAGATGTCTCGGAAACCCTCATTTGACGCCCTCCCCCTCCGCAAGGATGGGCCTCACGGCAACGCCTGGGGCCTCTTCGGCTCCGCCGACCGGCTCGGCATGCTCAACCTCCTCACCCCCAAAGTCAAAGTGGCCGCCGCCCGTGAAATCATCGACGGAACGACAGTATCCACGGATTTGCCGCTCGACCACCTCTACCGGCCCTGCTTCGGCCGCATGCCGTTCGAGCAGAAGATCAAGAACAAGGCGCCGCGGGTGGTCAATGACGACACGCTTGTCTTCAACACGCAGTCCAGTAGCCAGTGGGATGGGTTCCGACATTACGGGTATCAGGATGCGAGGCTCCATTTCAATGGGGTGTCGCCGGAGGAGGTTGCGTCCACCAAGGTGATGGGAATCGACGGTAGGAACTCCTTTATCCATGGGCCATTGACATGGCTAATCGCACGAACCAGCATGGGCGGAGGCTGGCGGCATTGTAGGTCGCGGAGTGCTGCTAGACTACGCCGCGTGGGCAGACAGCAAGGAAATTGAGATTCCTGCGTTTGAGCCAAACTCCATACCCGTCTCTACACTGAAGGATGTCGCGGCCAGCCAGGGAACCACCTTCAAAGAAGGCGACATCCTCCTCATCCGGACCGGCTGGCTCCGCGCCTACGTAGGTTCCGGGCGGAGTGACGAGTCCTCCGAACGGGGTGGCAATCTTCTAGACCCGGATGGTGCGTGTTCAAGTTTCGAGAATGGAAGAAGTGACTTCCAATGCTCTGTAATCGCGGAGCGATGCGAGATGGCGTGCTTAAGGATATGTAAAGCGATGCCAAGCTACACCATCAACATCGTAAACTTCAAACTCCGATCTCACGATACTTGAATTCTCTTAGCGCCAAAGTCATTTGGCTGCATCCGTTATAGTTCACTCTTCTGCTATCACTATCAATACCCCAGTGGCCGCATCCCCACTCCGTTGGCCATGACCTCGCATTGTACGTGCGGATTCTCGGATTCTCGGTCCCCGCCCGGCATTCCTTCCCGATGCAACCCATCGCATGAAGAACCGGTAAAAGAACGCATCGGACATGGAATTTCTGGCGCCTGGTACGGATCCTACTGGGGTGGGCCTCGTCCCATTCGCGGAACACAATTTCCCGCTCCCGGGGGGAAGGACTCCGCTGCCAACCTCACGACAGATCTTCCCATGTTTGGTTCAAGATTGCGGGGAATGCGGAGACAAGCCTCTTCTGTGGCTTCTCCATCGACAGACCACTTTATCGTTGGCCCGCTTGAGGACATGCTTTTCCGGGTAAAATGATGGAGCGGGGGATCGTGTAGGTGCGCTCGCCAACCAAGCATATAAGACTTGTTACGTGAAGTGGAGTATGGAAATGTATTCCTCATGATTATATGGGAATTGGCTCGGGTAAGCGACACAAAAATGTCTGTCCGAGGACTCCTAGCCAACGCCTGCGGGCTTCTTCTACTGGGGCATTCACTGGCCGGCCCATCCACACAGGCCTTGGCCGTGCGAGATCGCCGAGAGGATAGTGGTCGAGAGCGGGTCAATCTCAATGCCGACTGGCGGTTCCAGCGGACGGAATTTAACCCCGACGGCATTGTCTACGATGATCGTCCGGACTTGAATATTAGTGACGATGTCACAGTTCTAAGACCTTGGATACTCCCATCCGGCAACCGCTTCATCAATGACGCCGAGAATCGCCATGAGCGGCCCGACGGTAATCCCGGCGGTGATGTCGAGTTCGTCCAGAATGGCTTTGACGATAGCGACTGGGAGAGCGTCAACCTCCCCCACGACTGGGCGATAAAGGGCCCCTTTTACACTGAAGAAGACTCCATCATCAGCGGGGGAATGGGCCGTCTCCCAGTGCACGGGGTGGGATGGTACCGGCGTAAAGTGACCCTGAGCCCCGACGACAAGGACAAGAAGGTATACCTGGATGTTGACGGCGCCATGTCCTACGCCATGGTCTGGCTTAACGGGAACCTCGTGGGCGGCTGGCCCTTTGGGTATAACTCCTTCCGTCTCGATTTGACACCGCACCTCGAGGAAGGAGACGATAATCAGCTTGCCATCCGGCTCGACAATCCCCCAAACTCGGCCAGGTGGTATCCCGGAGGTGGCATCTACCGAAGCGTCTGGCTCACGAAAGCGAACCCAACACACGTTGGACAGTCTGGTACTTTTGTGACAACGAAGGATATATCCGAGGAGTCTGCGATCATCGACATGGTGCTCGATATCGACAACGGAGCTGAGGAGAGGGTGGTCCGCGTTGCTTCCACTATCCATGAACTCGACTCCAAGTCTGGAAAGACTGGAAGGAAGGTCGCTGAGTTTTCTGACGAAGAGGTTGAACTCTCGGCGGACGAGACGCACACCATCAGCCTCTCAACCACGGTTAAGCGACCGAAATTATGGGGGCCCTACCCTACTCAGACGCCGCACCGCTACGTCGTCATCACTCGCCTCTACGACGGCAAGGACCTCCTCGACACCTACGAAACCCGCTTCGGGATCAGGGACGTCGAGTTCACAGGAGAAGGTCTCTTCGTCAACGGAGAGAGGATCCAAATTCAGGGCGTGAATCAGCATCACGATCTCGGCGCCCTAGGTGGAGCCTTCAACCTCCGCGCCGCTGAGAGGCAGCTTGAGATCCTACGCGAGCTGGGTTGCAACGCCGTGCGCATGGCGCATAACCCGCCCGCGGTGGAGCTCCTTGAGCTGACGGATAGCATGGGCTTCCTCGTGGTGGACGAGATTTTCGACTCGTGGAGGAAGGAGAAGACGACGTCGGACTTCCACCTCATCTTCGACGACTGGCATGAGCCGGACCTCCGGTCGTTCATGAGGAGGGACCGGAACCACCCGTCGGTAATCGCGTGGAGTATCGGGAACGAAGCGGGCGAGCAACACGACGGGGAGGAGGGAGCAGAGGTCGCGCGCATGGTGATGGCCCTCGCGCGGGAGGAGGACCCTACTCGCCCGTCTACCGCGTCGATGAATTACGCCAAGCCAGACATGCCCTTCGCTCAAGAAGTGGACATCATCAGCCTGAACTACCAGGGCGAGGGCATCCGCGATGCGCCGGCATACTCGCATCTGGACGGCATCTCCACTCCGCCGCTCTACGCCGCCTTCCACGAGGAGTTTCCCGACAAGCTCATATTTGCCAGCGAGGCCTCCGCTAGTCTCAGCACACGCGGGACCTACATCTTCCCAGTGACGGACGAGGTCAGCGCGCCAGTGAACGAGACGTCCGGTGGCGACGAAGAGGGCGAAAAGGTTAGCGCGTACGAACTCTACACGGCGGACTTTGGGTCTTCGCCCGACAAGGTATTCTCAGCGCAAGATCAGAACCCGTTTGTCGCGGGTGAGTTCGTCTGGTCTGGCTTCGATTACATCGGGGAGCCGACGCCATACTATGGCGGCGTGGCGCGGAGCTCATACTTTGGCATCATCGACCTCGCGGGCTTCCCGAAGGACAGGTTCTACCTGTATCAAGCGCGATGGAGGCCGGAGCACAGGATGGCATATATTCTGCCGCACTGGAACTGGGAGGGCCGCGAGGGAGAGGTCACCCCCGTCCACGTGTTCTCGTCTGGCGATGAGGCGGAGCTGTTTTTGAACGGAGAGTCGCTGGGGAGGAAGGAGAGAGGCGAGTACGAGTATCGGTTCAGGTGGGATGACGTGGAGTTCGAGTCGGGCGAGTTGCGTGTCGCGACGTGGAAGGATGGGGAGGAGTGGGCGGAGGATGTTGTTCGCACAACCGGCGATGCAGCGGCCTTGCGGTTGAGCGCTGATCGAGATGTAATTCAGGCAGATGGCGAGGACCTGTCTTTTGTTGCACTCGAGGTTATCGATGACAACGGGGACGTGGTACGCAACGCTGACAACGCAGTCACCTTCTCCGTCGAGGGGCCAGGCGAGATTGTTGCGACGGACAACGGCGATCCCGCAGATACGACGGCGTTCCCGTCCAAGGAGAGGGCTGTATTTAGTGGCCTGGCGCTGGCCATCATCAAAGCTACAGATAAGGGGGAAATCACCATCTCGGCTACGGCAGACGGGTTGGACACGGGTGAAGCTGTCATTCGTTCTCGTTAGCCCGTTAGTTAAGTAGACGAGTAGACATGCTTGCGGAACGCAGATGACTTGCCTGTACCCAGAGAACATCTGCGTATGCTAAATACCTGCCAATACCGTAATGACGAACGTTAGGCCAATGGGTCTTTCAGACATGGAATGACATCTTGGATGTTGGTAGACGATCGGGACAACCCGCATAAACAATCTGGAGAGACTCACAATGGCCAGCAAGTAACGTTTCAAAGCAATCCGAGCACGGTACGACGAAAAGCAGTTTTACAGTTTCTCCTTCCCGTTGACTACTGTGAGCAGAGAATCACCATCTTGTGTTCACACATTCATCATCAAGAGCATTACTTTGGCTGATACAACCCCTCTTAATTTTCAACCTTCGTTTATGACTTAGTTTTCAAATACCAGGCCGGCCATGGTGGAGTTATCTATCCAAGGCCAGCTGATTGAGACACCTAGTATAGCTCCACGTATACCTTTATTCTAACGTCTCGTCGTACCCACAACCGTCCTTGACCACCCGAACCCCCGACTCCCGCCCTCCGCAACCGCGTCCTCCGCGAATGCACCCACCTGTGCGTCTCCACCGCCCAGTCCTTGATCGGTACCCTCGCCGCCCACCGCCCCGCCGACGGCACCGTCGGTCTCCTCCCCGCGTGGTGGCACCGCCTCTATCGCGTCCACACCGCCGCCACGATACTGGTCGTAGCGCGGCTGCGCACCGACTTCTTCGCCGACGAGGAGGTGCGGGCGTCGTGGGACGCTGCGATGGCCGTGCTTGGACACCGCGAGCAGTTGGGGAGGTCGGCGACGCACCTCCTCGCCGTCCTCAGCATTCTTTCGGAAAAGGTATTGCGGCAGACAACGGGACGGGGAAGGGGGTGCCGGGGGAAAGGGGGAAGGAATCAACCAAGTGATGGATCAGTTTTTTTGATGGGGTTGGGGGGTATCCTGATGTTACGCTTGCTGGGTTCAACTTTGATGCGAGCGAGTTTACCATGTTTCAACGTTCAAGCCTGGGGCCTGGTTGACTGCGGGTTGTTCACGTTTCTGGGGATGTACATGGAACTGAGGGATAAACGACGCGTCTATAATGGTATTGAACAAGAACGATAAGTTATATACATGCTCAGGTGCAAGTGCGGTGGGACAAGCAAATATCCCTGATCCATTCCACCACCGTCAACCGCGATCCGCTTAGCAGTCCTCGGTGAGACCCGTGACGGTGCAGAACTCGCCGTCGGGCCCAGAGCCAATCTTATCAGGCTCGCTCCCGTCATCGTTGCCCTCGAACCGGTCGCAGCTCTTGCCGTCGCTCTGGCACGTGTTGGAGATGGCGCACGTGTCGCCGTAGTTGGTGTTGATGCCGCAGAGGACACCACCGTCGACGGCGACGGAGTCCTCGACGACAACGTTGCGGGGGCCGCCGTTGCCGTCGCAGTTGCCGCAGCTGCGGACGAGCTTGCCGTAGTTCTCGGCGTAGAAGTCGGAGATGACGACGTCGCCGCGGCCGTTGAACTGGAAGACCTTGTCGTCGGCGTTGAAGGCACCGCCACCGTTGATGTAGGAGGTGCCCGACTCCTGCTTGAAGGTCGCGGCGTCCTCGCAGACGGACTCCCACCAGACGTTGTTGAGGGTGCTGGGGAAAGCATGTTAGTGGGGCGGTCCTGGAGCGCAAGGGGTTGGGGATGACAGATGGGCTTACCAAGTGCCCAGGCAGTGGACACCCTCGGCCTGGCCGGGGCCGATGATGACGTTGGAGAGGGTGGCACCGTCCTCAAGGACGAACATGGCGTCGTCCTGGCCGGTCTCATCCTGGTCCTGGCACACGGGGGCTGTTCGGGAGACTCGTTAGCAAAAGCCGAACATGGACGCCATCTCTAGGCGAGATGTGTCATGTCGTTTTGGCCGAATACTCACGGTCACGGTCGAAACGCTTCATCTCTCCGTCGAACTCGCCAGAGACAGAGATGGGCTCCGAGGCGGTGGTCTCGCCAGTGGCATCGGGGAGGGTGGTGGTGACGGCGAAGGCGCCGGTGGCGAAGCCGGCAGCGAGGATAGCGGTGTACTTCATCTTGAGGGCGTTTGGAAAGAGGGTATGTCAGTTGGTTGGAAAGACTGTTGGTATCGGTAACGAGTGTAAGAGTTCTTGTGTCCAGCAAGTGGTTGATGATGGAGAAGTTTGATCGACGAGAGGAATTCGGACGGCCTTAAATATCTTCGTCTCGCCCTGGATCCTCCAACTCAAGCTGTTGTCTGTGTTGCCGATCACAAACCCTTCGAGATCGGAGAGCCTTCCGGATTAGATCGGCACATAGGCGGTTGTAAGCTTGAGTGGTGCGGTTCCGCCAGGGATCGCGGAACCCCCTGTTGCACGTGTTGGCCGTTGGTCGGCGGATGTCGCTCTCCAGACTTCTGGAAACGCGCTCGAGGTCGGGCCCGTATTCCTCTTTTCTTTTTTTTCCTCGAATGAGAGGCCAAGACAACGCTCCCCGTGGGCCCGGGCTCCCGCCGCTTCTCGACCCTGCAATACTTCCGCCAGCCGAGTCGGGCGGCCTGCACCCCTGCTGTGACCGTGCAACGGTTCCAGCCCGGGACCCACCCCCTGAAAAGGGGATCGATCGCCCAATGCGTCCCTTTTCTCATTATCGGACGCCAATAAGCATGAAACAGGCGGGGGCCGCTCATAGCACCCCCCTCCCTAAACCCAACCTTGATTATTCAACGTCTCCCCCCTTGCTTGATCCATAGATGCTTCAGGTCGGCGGGGCATTGAGGATCCGCCAATTAAACGGGGTCCCAACCATACCATGTCCCGACCTCAAGCTTCACGCTACCGGCGCTACGATTCGATCGACAGCTTGGCGGATGCTTAGCCACAGCCAAGACGCGCTAGAACCGCTTTCGGTGGCCCGCGCCGACGGGGCCCCGCCCATCTCGCGTGGGTTTGCCCCGAGTGTCACGATGGTGATGTCAGGGGGACCGGATCTGGATCCACGGAGGAAAGTCCGGCCTCTACCGGCTCGGTCGGAGACCCGGGGATCGGCGCGAGAGGCTACCGTTATGGACGTAGCGCCCGGAGAACGAGACTGCATTGTCACCGAGTTCCGGCCGTCGAGTCTAACTGAAGCCCGCGTATCCCCCGTTCGTGGAGAAACATTTCACTCTGTAATTACCGGACCCTAGGCGGTTCTGTGTCTCTATGCTTCCGGACTTTGGCTCCCCTGATGTTGGTAGCCCCAGGCCGGAACGTAGGGGCGAGATTACGCTTAGGAGGCGCCGATGAGATACTGGAGATATGAATCATCGAGGAAGATTATTGGGCAATATACATCTAGGCGTTGTAGGTTCTGTGAGGTTAGGGGCAATAGTGAGATCAGGAAGTCTTGAAAAGGGGGACGACCTTTGGAAGGCCGTTTAGTGGATCCAGATGCCATCGAAGATGCGTAAGAAAAAAGACCCACCAACGGGCATACAACGGACGAGATGATGTTCCCGGCCACGATCATTCTGCTTTCCGTTCGCAAGCAGGGTGAACTAACTGCCCTTGCCGCCGCGACCCGCACCGACAACCATGGCGAACCATGGGGCCGGCCCACCCGGGCGTCTCATTCAACACTTCAATACCCGGGTCGTTGAGCCCACTCGACGAAGGTACCCTGATAAGTACCCCCTACTGACCCGACGTTCGACACCCGCACGAGACCCGAACAGTAGAGCCAAGGATGGTCCAAGCTATGGGATTCGGACCAGAGTGACCTCTGTGATCGTGGAAAGCCATCACCTGCTGCTTTGGTTGATTTCGTCGAGTCGAAACCTGCAGTTATTCGTCCCCGGAAAGACGGAAGGCGACCCCGAGCGCTGGTCCCTGTATGTTCTCACGCATTTCCTCCTCCCCCCAAACCCCCGCCTTCCTCTAGCAACATCCATGGAGACGCTCCTGTCAGCCGCTAGTGAGACATCCCCGCGACACCGACACATGGGAAGGCTGGGGCAGGGGCTACGACGTCACCATGCTGGCTCTCCACGGGTTCGACGCATACGGTCTCGATATTTCTGAAAAAGGGGCTGAGGTCGCCAGAGAATACGTAGCGTCTGGGTTCGCCCAGCCGGGGGCCGCCAACTGTAGATCAGAAGAACAGTGGCCAGTCGACCAAGCCGGGAACGCCAGGATCGCCGCGGGCGACTCCTACAAGGAAGACTGGGAGAGCGGCTGTGCCGAGGGTCGTGAAGGGGGGTTTGACCCCATTTACGACTACACGGCATGGCGCCCTCATGGAGGAGGAGCGATGTGCTAACCTTTCCTAGTTCTTGTGCGCCTCCCTCCCGGAAACGCGTGAGGACTGGGCGCGTCGGATGAGCGAGCTCCTCGGCCCCGACGGCGTGCTCGTGTGCCTTTAGTTTCCTCTTGACAAAGACCTTGGCGACGTGGCCGCCCCCCCCCCCCCCCTGGGGGCTTAACGGAGTGTACCCGACGCGCGCCTCCCTTGCCTTGACTCCGTCGTCATCTGCGACTTCCCAATACCACCCGCCTCACAAAGCATGGACGCCACCCCCGCACGCCCAAACGTGCGAGCGAGGTGCAAGGGCGTCCAGCCATGGAGCCCCCGGACGTTGACCTCGGCGCCGGCGGCGAGTGACTCCCTCACCACCTCTGGGTATCCCCGCCACGCGGCCAGCATGAGCGATGACCCGTCGTGGGGCGTGGCCTGCCGCGGGCCGGCCCCGGAGCGAAGGAGGCTACGGACGCAGAAGAGGCAGCCGCCCACGCAGCTTTGTGCAGCGTCGTCTCGCCGGCGGATTGGAGGCTTAGCAAGTGCTTGGCCAAGTCATGTCGACGGTTCCCGACTCTCTTATGGAGGTGGGGCCAGCTGCGCCGTCGTCGACGATTCGAAGTCGCGATGTATGGGCTGCACAGCCTCCGCGTGTAGCCGAACGACACCTCGTCCGCCGTATTGACCCAGACGTCTGCAGCATCCTGGTCGAGAACGCCCGGGACAAAGTCGTACGTGATCCCCTCCACCTTGTATTCCCTCTTCACCCGGTTCAGGTCGTCCGGCTGCGCCAGCACTGACCCCATCGGATCTGCCCCGATCATGAGGACGACGGGCTTGTATGCACAGAGGCCCCGTGACAGCGCGGTAATGGTCCCTCCCGTCCTGGTGCCGCCGACGACGACACCCGGCTTGCCGCCGTATCGGGCCCAATAACTCGGGCGCCGTACTGCGCTCGCGAGCCAGGGGCCTGTTCTGGTTCCTGTACTGATTGAGTATGTGCGAGTGTTTGGGCGCTCACGCTGAAGTCTCCTGGCAATGCTGATTACAGAATTCGGGGAGTCGATGGGCAGACCCGCCGGGGCTGGGAAATCTCGGCGCCGAGAGACTTGAGGACGAGCACCTCCTCCTCGGACATCTTCTCGGATATTGTAATGACGCACATGTAGCCCTTTACGGCGGAGCCCAAGGCTATGACGATGCCTCCACTCAGTAGATCCTGGCTTCTAGTCCATCTGTAGTCCGTGTGCGCGAGGTCCAAGACTCACGTATTGCCGCTAGTAGCTTCGATGAGCGTGTCCCCGGGCTTGACCCGCCCCTCCGTCTCCACCACCTCGACCATGACCTTGGCCACCCTGTCCTTCACCGAGCCGCCGCAATTGTGGTATTCCAACTTGACAAGGACCCTGGTCCTGATTCACTCGCCTGCGGGATGCAGTTCAGCCGGACAAGGGGCGTGTTGTCGATGTGGTAGAGGATCGAGTCCTTCAATGGTGACGAGATCTTGGACATGTCGGGGGACTGCAGGAAGGTTAATGGAGAAACCAGGACGATGGCTGGTCTAGGCCGCGGATGCGTGATAGGTATCCAGAAATGCCTTTCAAGTCCCATAATCTCCATTTACCCTGCTCAAAACGCCCTTACAAGTGTCATTCCCAGCTGCTGCACGGCCACCCCTTGAAGTCCAGGGAGATGCAACGCCACGAAGAGAAAGCAAAGGCATAAAAACTCAGGGACATACGTAACTTTTCGCGCCCCTTAGTGAAGCTCTGTTTATTCCCGCAACCATGGCTCTTGTAGTGACCCGGTATTGTTTCTTAGATTCTCCAACAACAAGGACCCTCTCTCGGCACCTTCGCTGTCCACAGGAGCCCTGGCTGGGAGTGTGAGTCCTGTCCCTGCCTCCCACAATGTCTGCACACTAACGGCGATGTTTCTAGAGAATCTCTAGTCACGACCTTTGTTTAGCGGGACATTACTCGCGCATGAGAGGCAGGTACTCCTTGTCGTTGGCCTTGATGTTGGCGAACAAGTGCTGTCGCAGTGTCCGAGGAGCCCACTGAGGCATCACGTCGACATTGTGCTCCACTCCGTCGCCAAGCACGTCAATGACCATATTGTAAGCAGAATGTGAGCCGAACAAGGCGATGCGTGAAATAATCTTCTAGTAGGGACCGCTGCCATGGTTAGGTTGATACTATCTAGACCTTTGCGAAGCTGGCGGCGCACTCTAACGCGAATCCAAAACACCGAGCGTACCATCCTTGCGACCAGTAACTCAACTCAATGCAATGCGGCGCCCCTCGGATCAGGCTCCCATCAACGCGAGAACTGTTCTTGAATGCCCTCACACATGTGTCGATTTCCTGCTCGTCTGCCAGGAAGAAACAATCGTCCTCCACTAGAGAAAACATGACGGGTGCCATGACATGTGCTGCCCACTTCTCTTTCCAGGCAGGAAGCCAAGTACCTACGAACTGGTCCGTCTCTGCTCGTGGACTGGGTGTATTCAGGCGTTCGCTCTGTTCGAAGATTTCTCGTGGGGCCGTGCCTGGCTTGAACATGATGGCATCTTTCGCCTCCGTGGGAACCAACGAGTACTCGCCCTTTGCATGGGGATCAACATCCCTTTTCGAGCGCAGCTTGTCTCCCATGCCACTCGCAATCAGGCCCCCAAGCGGATATAGTGGCTTCTCATCCTGTGCATGCAGTGCTGCGGCCACAACTCCTCCCATAACACCTAGACTGTGGCAGAGAAGGACGATACAGTTACATTTACTTGGTGCACCGATCTCGGACCAGAGTTTTGGCAGGATGTGGTGATGTAATTGACGGCCTGTCTCCTGGCTGAAGTCGGATCCCTCTGGGATAGGTAGAATGGAGCTAGTTCCGCCGTAGGAAGGACGATCGATGGCTATGAAGGGCACACCAAAAGAAACACTTGACAAGGAGGCCGAGTAACTGGGGGTAGCGTCGAAGTATTGGTGATCGTAGGTACCGCCGTGGAGGGCAACGATGAGAGGACGGTGGATTGCAGGCGATTCGGACAGCGGCGGAGTAGAGTAAGCACCTGCTACGAAGCGATTGTCCGACAGCGAGAGTCGAAACGGCTGCATTGTGACCGAATTGGATAGAAGAAGGGGTCCCATGGAAGATAGAGATGCTGTGAAGCAAGGTTTTCAATAAGATATAACCAACAGAGGCCAAGTAACTGTCAATTAAATACGTAGTAAAACTGTACAAGCACGGGGATAATGGGGGCTTGGAGTTAGCAGTAAAAGGCCTTAAATCCGTGAGTACGATAGGCAAGGGAAAAGTGGAGACCCGGACTGAGTAGTATAGTATGGATCGACAAAGTGAAGTTTCGTGAGAGAGGGCAGTCCAACGCGAAGAAATCGCATTTTGACCACTGGGAAGCTGCAAGACATCTGCAACAAGGGTTGTAATCCATTGGAGGGGTCACCTCAAACATACATAGTGTGGAAAAGTGCAAAAAGCAAAGGAGGGAAAAAAAACATACAACACCGGGTATTCGCTGGTCGTCACCGACCCAACTACTAATCCAGCCCTCTATGGTTTATGTTCAGGGGAGCGGACGGGACCCTCAGCTTTCCATAGGGTATGGTCGTATGTACCAACACACCTGGCTGAGAGCGCTTATAGCCCCACGATCCCAGCCAAACTCAGCGCTAGATGTCTGTTCTGTCACCACCTAGTCTGCGAAAGCTCCACCATCTGATTAAGGAGGGCAGACCATTCTTATACGAAGGGGGCTCACAGTCCGGGCCTCCTCGGACCGCGACAAACAGATAATCACAGAGATGATGAATGAAGACGTACGGCAGCGCGCCCTGCACCCATGCAACAAGCGGCGGGCTCTGGTCATTCCAACAGAAAGTCGTCCTTTAGTGCTTTCACGTCACTCTGGAGCTACAATACATCGGACCACTTTACTCTACAGCTCTAGGTGCTTTCAGGTAGCAGACGACAAACCATATCTCCTCTTTATGAATTTTGATCAGTGGTGGCTGGCCCAGGCAGTCATAGAAGGCAGCAGAGGTACGTGCAAATGTATCTGTGTATAGCCAAGTCCGAACCTCCTCTTGATTATATGCAGAGTTAACTGGGTATCACAATGCTAATTAGGTACATGGGTTCTTGCTCTACTAAACAAGGTTCTCCTCCTATCTCAACGTGTTCGTAGGTCCTCCCCGCGCTGAACCTCTATTCCTCACTGGCTGCCTCCAGGATAACATCAGCAGCCTTCTCGGCCACCATGTAGGTCGAAACAGCGGTGAAGGTTCCGGGAATACGAGGATACACAGATGCATCAACAACACGGAGGCCCGAGACGCCACGGACTTTGAACTCCGAGTCCAACACAGCCATAGGGTCGTCATCGGCCCCAATAGGGCAGGTGCAAGAGGCGTGGTGACCCCAAGCGGTGTTCTTGATGTACTCGTGGATTTCCTCGTCGGTCTGGATATCATCGCCAGGAAGAACCTCGGACACGGAGTAAGGCTGACTTGTCAGTGCACTGCGTGCTAGACGAATGGCCTCAGTGATGGCCTTTAGATCACTCTCATAATCTCCGGAGCCGGTGTCAAAGTAGTTGAAGAGAATGTCGGGCATATCGAGCGGGTCGGAGGAGCGGAGCGTCACCGAGCCGGCAGTGTTGCGTGGGTGAGCCTTGAGGACGGCCCACGAGAACCAGTCATGTCGCGCAGTGATTTCGTAGCCGTACCCGGGGTAGTACCCGCGGAAGTTGACGGGTCCACCAAACACGAAAGTGTCGAAGCTGTCATCCGTAGACACAGAGCTCTTGTACGTCATGGCCGCGCCCAGTCCGCTCGAAGAGTAGACGCCGCGGTTACCCAGAACCGGGTTGTGCCAGCGCTCGAGGCAAGGGTCGTCGGTGCCGGGCTCATCAAAGGTGCATCCATCTAGAGCGCTGAAGTTGGACGGGACATGGCCCTGCACCGCCGTCTCGTAGTGGTCCTGGAGGTTTGTGCCGACACCTGGAAGGTCCACAATGACGGGGATGTCAAACTTGCTGAGCTCCTCCGCCGGCCCCACGCCGCTCAGTTTGAGAATCTGGGGTGAGTTGTAAACGCCGCCGGCAACGATGACTTCGCGCGAAGCAGACGCAGAGCCAGGGATACCCTTCTCAGCGGTGTTGGACCGGGGGCTGGCGCTATACAGGTACTTTCCGTCCAGGAATTCGACGCCCGTAGCGCGGGGAGGGTCAACGGACTCGTCAAAGACCACCTTGGTCACATGGCAGTTCATGCGGATGTCGAGCGGGTACTTCTTAGAGCCATCGTCATTCTTGGCGTCCCTGACGGAGGTGAGGAACTCGCGGGGACCGTTGCGAGAGCTTCCATCGGTGGAGATGGGGATCTGGTAGTATCCAGGCTCCTTGTCACGGCGCTCCGAGGCGGAGTTGGCGTCTCCGGCGATCAGAGTGTCCATGTTGATGAGAGTGTCGGTCGCATCGCCCAGGGCAACAGATCCGCCCACAATCATGCTCAGGAGCTGAGGGTCGGCCAGGACGAAATCGAGCGGTGCCGTCTCGGTGCTCAGCCAGCCGTCGTAGCCGTGGCCCTTCTTTCCCGGGAGCAAGTAATTGTTGTTCTCCATGCGCTCGAAGTACTTGCGCATGTTCTCGGCAGACCAGGAAGCGTCGCCAGTGAGGGTCGCGAGGTATTCGAAGTCGGAATCGTGGGGGTAGACAGTGACGAGGGCGTTGTGAGCCGTGCAACCCCCGAGCGTGCCGGTGCGGGGATAGAGGGTGCCCTTGACGGTGGAACCCTCGGGCGGATCGAGACCAGTGTAGTCTGTGCCGTCGGGGGTTTCATACGTCGTCTTGAAGTCGAGGCTTTGGCGAGCATCGTCCTCGTAGTGTCTGACGTAGAAATTCCAAGCCATGGACTCATCTTCGGAAGCCCTGGCGGAGAAGGTCGGGACAGTGTAGTTCACGTTGGCTCCCTGGTCGTCTCCGGCTTCGATGAGGAGCGTTTTGTGACCAGCTAGAGCCAGTCGGGCCGCGAGAGGGCCGCCTCCCGCACCCGAACCGACAACGACGTACTCATATCCGGTCAACTCAACGGCCGTGACGACCGAGGAGAGCGCAGCAGCTCCGAGGAGGCGACTGAACAGCATGGCGTAGGTATCCTGGGAAGACACGTCGTAGCGAGCGTGGTGCAGTTGACCGAGACGCCGAGTAGTGGCGATGCCTCACCTATTATAAGTACGCAATCGTCTCTCTCGGCCTTCTCTTCGGCCGAGGAAGTTGTTACCACCTGGTCGACGCTACCGCGGCAGTTTCTTGACCCCTGTGTACGCTGACCCTGGTCAAGGGCGGACCAAGATTGAGCCTCGAGCTTGATCATCCTCCGAGTACGACGTTGTAATTAGGCCAATGTGCTTGGCAGGGGGGAGGGGCAGTCGAGCCCCCACTATCCCAACGGCGCGTCGACTTAAAATCCTCCGTTCTCACAGTGCATACATTACGAGCTGCGAATAATAACGGGCTAGCAGCCTACTGACTATAGGCCCCCATCAACATCCCTGCCAACGATGGCGGCCGCACGGTTGCGCCCCCCGCGCCGGAAATCTTGCTGGATCCGGCGCCTCCAAGTGCCGCGGACCTTCTGATCCGCACCCACGGCGAATCGGAGGCAACGATGGCAGGGTCACGCTTTGATTAAACCCCATGATGACGGGCGCGCTAGCATGTCGCTCCCGCCGGAGAAGGGGATCGATCGAAGGCTTCGGATCATTGGCGGGGCAGCTTTCATACGGGTCCTGGGAGGACGAAGTATTCACCGACTATTCCCGGGATAAACGTCATGACCGGGGTCTTGATTGTCTTTTGTACGATCGCGAGTATCTCGCTTGGTGCTTCATAGCCGCGTGATACTGACGGCGGTAATTGCCTCCCGCGTGAATGAAGAGGGGTCTCCCCGACTTTTGTTGTAGAATTACCGATGCGGGTCCAGCCAGGACCGGAAATAGCAAAACGGGTATGCGACGCTGCACGTAATCGTATTGCTGGGGGGGCCAAAATTTTATCGAGCCCCTGTCACTCACTGATGTGGATTTTGAGCATTGAACCCCGGTGCGACGTGGCACCATATTTCCTACGTATAAATCTCTGCTTAGATACTAAGACGCATTATGCACAAGATAGAGAGTCTACAAGGATACTGGCTAATACAACCCAGGCATGCCCAAGGAATTACCGCGGATAAAGGCGCATCAATGGGCGTCATGGCCTGAATCATGGGCGCCTCCTTGTATTTCGGCGCCGGGTTGGTATGCCGAAAAGCGGCAAGAAGATGTAGCTTGTTCCTGTGATGGTGACGACGATGGATCTCTGTGTTCACATACTCTGTGCGCAACATTGTTATAGAAGCCTGCTCATCACGGCCGAGTCTGCGAGAGCTCTGCCATCTGATCAAGGAAGAGCGACTATTTCTACAGAGAAGGGGTCCGGCACTGGCGGCGACCGTTCTATCCTAAGAATACGTGACCTGCCTGGAGACGACCCCAGTTTTCGGAAACTGCTTAACCTGGAGCGAAGCGTGTGGCTGCCGACCGTTCGCCTCGGGCTCATTCAGGGGTGCCGATACTAGAGGTCCAAAACGAACGGCTAACGAACGGCTAACACTAGGAGATCCTCACCGTAGTCCCAAATCCGAGAAGTCACACTGACACAGGAAAATGTACGAATCGGTTAAAACGTCTGTGTCAAAATGTTTTGATGCACGAACGACACAGTGCTGGCAACCCATAACCCTCCCTTCCTTTCCGGCCCTGCAAAACATGTCGCGACGGTCAAAGGGCCGTTCGATGCACATTTTAGAACATCACAACCGCTGGACCCTGTGTCCTAAGTGCGGCGTTTCACTGCCGAGACTTGAATATCTCATGTCATGATATGAGCTGAACGCCAGTGGCGATGGCCTCCGTGACGTCACACATGTATGGGTAACCGTTACCCTACGTACTTATGATGGCCAAACTGATGAATGACGTTACGTTCCGGATCACTGAACCACTACCTTGGTTTGTGTGACAAGGTCCGTGTATAAGATGGCCTACCCACCCCCAGACACTTCTCCACGATTCGAGGGACCGAAAAATAGACTATCCCGTCTAATCCCGAACGTCTAACAAGAAGAAAAATGTCCGCGTCTCAAGCTGCATACGGCGTCGAAAAGGCCGTGGGTCATGACGACAACGCGGTCCTCGCGCAGGATGTCAGCAACTTTAAGAAGACGGGAGACGAGGAGGAGACGATGAAGGCCCTCGTCTGGCAGGGCAAGAATCATGTGAAGATCGGTACGGCCCAACCCAACCACAATCCCAGCTCCCACCCCCCCCCAAAAAAAAAAAAAATCAGCGCGCCGTTGGCTAATCAACTTCCACCACGGCTCCAGTTGACACGCCGAAGCCGAAAATCATCCAGCCGCGCGACGTGATCCTCAAGGTGACGGGCAGCACGGTCTGCGGATCAGACCTACATCTCCTCGACGGCACCATCCTCCAGATGTCCAAGGGCGACATCCTCGGCCACGAGTTCTGCGGCGTCGCGGACTCGGTCGGGCCGGGTGTCCCCTCCGACAAGGTCAAGCCCGGCCGCCGCTACGTCGCGAGCTTCCAGATTGCGTGCGGCGACTGCTACTACTGCCACCGGAGGCTCTCGTCTCAGTGCGAGATGACGAATGCGAACTCCACGATGAAGGCCATGTACGGGGGCCGGACGTCGGGGTTCTTTGGGTACTCGCATCTGACGGGGGGGTTCGCGGGGGGCCAGGCGGAGTACGTGCGGGTCCCGCTCGGGGACGTGAATCTGCTCGAGATTCCCGATGACGTCCCGGATGAGAAGGGGTTGTACCTGTCGGACGTGCTTTGCACTTCGTATCACTGCGTGAAGGACACGGGGGTCGAGGAGGGGGACCAGGTCGCTGTTTTCGGTGCGGGGCCGATCGGGCAGATGGCGGGCGTGTTTGCGCTCCGCGACGGCGCGAAGAAGGTCATCTTCGTCGACACAGAGACGCGGCTTGCGATTATCCGGGACCGTTGGCCCAAGGAGCACCGCGACAAGCTGGAGCTTGTGGACTTTACCAAGTTGTCGCACGGGGCAACGACCAAGGATACGGTCGTGAGCAAGCTGAAGGAGCTGTGCGATGGGCGGGGTCCGGACGTCGCCCTGGAGTGTGCGGCGGGCGAGTATGCCAAGGGGTGGCTTCACTGGTTGGAGATGGCGATGGGGGCCGAGACGGATACGAGCGAGATTCTGAATGAGATGGTGGAGGGTGTGCGGAGCTATGGCAGGTGTGGCATCACAGGTGCCTATGTCGGTTACGTGAGTGCAATCCATCGTCGATCAATCCGTTGTACAGGAGTGGAAGGAAGGGCCAGCTAACGACATGGCAGACGAACCACTTCAACGTCGGATCCCTGATGGAACGCGGGATCCGCCTCATTGGCAACGGCCAGGCCCCCGTCCATAAGTACTGGAACGAGCTCCTCGACCAGGTGCGGAGCGGCGAGCTGGACCCCCTGCAGATGGTCTCGCACCGAGCGCGGCTCGAGGACCTCGACAAGGTCTACTACAAGTTCCAGAAGCACGAGGACGGCATGCAAAAGGTCTTTGTGGAGACCAAGTTCTCGTTCCCGAGGGCGCAGGGGACGCCCGAGCTTACCACGTATTGAGGGGGGTTATCCGGTAGCATGGGCGTGTTGGGACGGAATGCCATGTACAGTAGTAGTAGTATAATTTGAGTCTTGAGTAATGGCGCAGTCGTGGCTGCTCCCATCATCAATCTTCGGCTGCACGCCGCGCTGGAGGTATGCGGTGTCGCTCGATCGGTGAGAAACGGCGGGTGATCTTTTGCTGCGCATCATCAACCGCGCCTTGGCAACACAAGGGTCAACTATAGCCTCGGACTTGTATCGTCGTCTAAACCATGGCCTTCCTGGGGAAGTATGCCCCTTGTTCCCGAGCTCTTTCGTTTAATGCGGTCCAAGTATCTTCCGGGGCATCAAGATGGAGAGTTTTTTCTTTCTTTCATTTTTTTTTTTTTTCCTAATCTCGCTTCACTCTGCAGCTGGCGCGGCTCACGGGACAGAAGCATGTGCTGAGACCAACGACGCCCGGATGCGGCAGGGAAGTGACACGAACTGCACCATGTTACCGACCAGGGAATTGGGACAGGTCTGGTGACGGTATCTGGCAGGCACTTGACGCACATTCCACAACTCATCGGCAACACTCCAATCGCTAAGTGTAATATCACGTCATCTTTTGAGAGACCGCTTTCCCGACTTCAGCAAACAGTCCCCAGCATTCCTCGAGTATCCTCCGCTTTGGTACAGATGTCTGTGATCGAAGAAACACGCTTGCAAACGTGCTGTGCAGGCCCTCGGGACGCGAATCGTACAAATCCTCACAGCTTGCTCCCACCGTGCCCCAGGGCCCACACAGCATGTCATAACACGACAGACAGAGCTCTCCCCCAGCGCCGCCTCACACGGGTAAATTCGCCTCGTGGGGTTCACCACGTTAGAACTATCGTAACCAAGAGCTTGACGATGCAGCCCCAAATCAGAGCGACCAGGACCGCCAGCGAGAGTGTCCCAATGATAATGAGACATTGGTTCATTTCAGCTTGTATGCTTCTCCAAAAGTCTACTCGCGAGCGCCGTTGGTCTGCAGTGTCGGGCTGGGATGCGGGGATCGGTGGTGATCCGGCTTGGGTGAGTTCGTTGGGCTGCTGAGACAAGGAGGGGTCTTTGAGAAGGGCCTCAATTCCGACGCAAACGTCGCCGTTTCGGGAGTTGCCATCATTTCTGGGAACGTCATCTTCCGAGGAATGGTCATGGCCATGGCTGTGATTGTGGGGACGACGGTAGGCGTGTCTGTGACCACAATCCCCGTGGCGGTAGACGTGCTTGTGCCTAGAGCAATTCGGGTAATGTTTATGGCAGTAGTGGCAGCGCTTCGTGAAGTGGTACTAGTATTGTATGGCCCGTTGCATCCCGTTGGGCAGTTCATGCCACTCGGGCCCTTCGGGGTTCAGCTCGATGGTTTGCGTCGTTGATGTCTCGGGGGGGAAGGCCTGGCTTACTGTCTCGGCCACGGTCACCTTCGTGGTCTCAGGCGCGGGCTCTGGCTTGTTCCCGGACGGGATGTCGAACGATCCGGTCACATTCGGGAGGTCGATTCCCGGCGCGAATGGGCATATCGCCTGGTCGCTCCCGGGCACGCAGGCGTGGCTGGGAGGCGCCGCGCAGGCCAAGGTAGTGCTTGCCGTATTACCCATGCTGGTGGTATTTCTTGAGGTATACCAATACTGGTTGGTATCCCGTGGGTTCGCGCGGACCTGGTCGTGGATGGAATGGGCGATGGGCGCGCGCGGGAGGATGGAATGGGATTTGAGGGACTGTTTACCGATCGTGCCGAGGGTTTGTGTTTACGTTGGACACATGGCAAGAGTGCTCGTGGTCCAGAATTGAAGACGCCCCTGCCGTTTCCACGTCGTTACTCCGTGTTTGGGTTGGGCACGTACTTAAAACCTTTCCGGCAGTGGCCACTATGGATTTGAGCTTTAATAAACAAGATAGGGTAGCCCAATAATGGCATGGCGTTTATCAAGTGATAGCAGAGAACCGTAACCCAGAAGTGTAGAAACCGCTGCTCAATAGCAGAGGACTAACTTAAGAACATATGGGACACATCCTTCGTTATCCCATCTACACGGAAGTGATCCCGGATCACATATTTTTCGATGACCTAGCGATGGAGGGACGAATATTGCTAAACCTAGTACCCCAGTGGGCCTTGGCAGAGCGACTGTAAGACTACGGACGGCTGATGGTCAGGTTCGGGTGGCGCTGAGGGTGACGAAGCTGCAGGGGCCTCGTGAGTTTGACCGAGAGCTGTATGCTGACCATATGGGGCAGTGGAGGATATCACTGAGACTACTTTAAAGGGGGATAGTGTACGGCCGTGCTATGGGATGAGGATTATCGGCGGTTTGTTTATCCAGGGCAGACGCGAAATGGCTGGGAGGAAGCAGTTGGGCAGGGAGTGGCGTGAAGAGAGAGGAATCTGGGGGCTGTGATGTATTGGGGAAGAGACCCGATGGTCATTGACGGTCTTAAACTACGGTTCTAGGCTGAGCAGCGTCCGACGAGGTCCGCGAGTAAAGAGGAGAAGCTGCATAGCGAAGTGACCCCTCCTACCACATCTAACACCATTATCTATGCCCTAATCCGGTCCCTTCCCCCGCTCCATCATGCTAATCCCGTATGACACACAGACCCCTGCAATGAGAACTAAGCGCGCTACTGGCCCTCGCTCCTAGTACGACGCCTGCACGGCAGAATACTCTTTCCCGTCCACCTCGAGCGAAAACTTCATCAGCCCAGACGCGTCATTCTCAATGACGAGGTGGTAATCGATCTGGATATAGTCCGCCCCGTCGGATCGGCGCTTCTTCTCAATGAAGCATGATCGGGGGACCTTGTCGAAGTCGGTCTTCAGTGTGCAGTTCACCTTGACTGCCGTGTTCACTTTGTCAGGTCTTATCTCGGTTCTCAATGGGGAGGGAAAGGTATTGACAGAGGATTAGGGATGGGGACTGCGGAGTGGGAGGAGAGGCATACCATCTTCCGGGTGGTCAGGGGCCTTGTCCAAGTGACACTCGTACAGCCTGTTGGAGCAGCGCAGTTCTGAGCTAGGAGGATTCAGACCTCCGAACCTCCGACAAAACGAGAGCTTGATCTTTTTATTCCGGACCAGATCTTCGTCCTGGTTAACTACGTCAGCTCACAATCGGAACTGGGCCAGCTCCCCCCATATTGCGGTGTGGGGAAGGCGATGCGCACCTTGTAGATGAACCACTTCATCGTCTTACACCGGTCCTTCTCCTCCCACTCGCTCTTGAACATGGGGTAGCCCTCGTCGCGGGGGAAGGTCCAGGTTGAGTTGCAGGTTGTGCCGTAGTGCTTGGTTGCCTTGGTGGCTGTTATTGTTGGCTCGAGGCGCAGCTTGCTCATGACGGCTCCTCTGATTGGATGTTAGCGAGCGTGATCTGCGCTCAGGAATGAGGTGGGTCTGGAACAGGATCGTGAGACGACTTACTTGACGATTGCAGACCACCTAGCTGGTGTTAGCATGACCACTATCCACCTGTATTCATGTTCTTGAGATGGAAACTTACGCCTCTTTTGGCTGCATAACTAGGACACCCGGGTTTGACCTCTCAATGGTAGTCTTCAGATATGCACTCGACCCGAAGCCGCCAACTAAAAAGACGGCCCTTGGGCCCGACTTCTTGGTCTTGGAGTGCATCCGCGCTGTTCGTACTTTCGCGACCTGCTCCGAGACAAGCGTGTTGATGTTGCTGATGATGGGGTCGAAAATGCGGTGCATTGTCGCTCTAAGGACGACCTTTAGCTGCCATAACCCTGCCATGTCCTTTTGTAAACGTTGACTTACCCAGACAGAGTCATCGAGTTGCTCATGAGCCCCCTCGCCTTGTTATCCTTCAGCCCCGCCATCGGGAAGCTAACGAACCGATCCGGGTCGTCCTTCCCCCTGAACCCCACCTTGATCGCGCCGTCAAAGTCCTTTAGCGCGCTGCGGTACGCGGATGTTGTGCTGAGCTTCGTGTAGGCGTCGGGGCCGACGGTGTTTTTAACCTCTTCTTCGAAGCGGCGGTTAAGCATTATGGAACCGCAAACGCCGCCTGGTAGGAGCGTTAGAAGGTCGAGGGGCGAGCGGCGAGGAAGGGGGCCACTTTGTGGGTGACTCACCTGAGGGTGCTGTGAGAGCCTTGAGCTCGAAGGGGTTCATGCTCTGGATCTCGTAGGAGACGAGGTCGACCGTTCCACCTCCTGCATCACAGACGACGATGGCATCACCGCGCTAGAGCCGACTGTCAGTACCCATTTTTTCGTCCCATCTAATGTACCACCCGATTTTTCCCTTCGCGGCGTGGTACCTACCTGGAGCCCCTTGTCCTTTACAGACATTAGGGTGTAGAGCGACGCGGCCTCGGGTTCCGTGATCATCTCGATTGGCGAGATCCCAGCTTGCGTTGCAGCCTGTCCTCCATGTCAGTCACTTTCACCATCGCAGCCTAGAAAAGACGGGGGACCGTGCGAGGAGCCGTTGTTACCCTGCGAGTCATGTCCTTCGCCTTGTCAGACCAAACCGCGGGCACTGTCAATACGAACGCCTTCTTGTACCCATCAAGGAAGCTCGGATCCAGCACATCAGCCTCGATCTCCGCCAGAGCATGCTCGAAAATTGCCTTGATATAATCTGACGCAACCTCCACAACCGACTTGGGCAGCTTATCCAGCTCCGCGCCCGCGCTGTCGGGGATATCGTACGGCCGGTCCTGCCCCGGGTCGAGGAGGAGCTTCAGGGCGGTGATCTTCTCGCCGGGGGAGAGGTCGAGCTCGTAGCCCCATCTGAAGGACGTGGTGGAGCCGGTGTCGTACTGGATCGTCGTTGGGGTCTTGGGGGCGATGCGGTCTTCTCCGCCGGGCCAGTTTGTGATGGTGTAGATTTTATCGGGGTCGGTAGAGTAGGCGTATGCGACTCTAGGAGACGCATCACGTTAAAGTACTGAAGAGGAAGGAGATAGGCCATTCGCGGCTGGGCAAGTGGTAGTAATTGACCTACCCGCTGAATGTGGTTCCAAAGTCCAGAGCAATAATCAACGTATCACCCTCGGCCTCATTGACGGCCTCGGAATACGACGGGGGATCCATTTGGGGACGTCTGCCTGGAAGTTTTCGCAAAGAGCTTGGGCGTTGCGTGATAGACAGCGAGAAGAGCGGAGATGGAGCAGATTGTGAGCAAACAGGATAGGCGGCGGTTTCCGACGCTGTGACACGAGCGAGAGTGGAAGACGGAAAAGTATGTCTCAGAGAGTATTCTGCGGCACGAAGGAGTGAAGACGACGGTGGTACGGGAACGTACGTCAAATATAACAGAGGCATGGAAAGGACCTCGAGAGTGGAATGGATGCACGAGGATAGCCTCACATTGCCCCTCCCCGCGCTCCCTCAAGGCGTTCTCGCCTACAAGCCTGGTGCCTGGCCGCCGAGTCCGCGGCCCGCGGAGAGCCAATCGTTAAGTGAGGCGAGCGTGTGCTGCGGACGATGCGTGGCACAGCCGGCGCCACGGCCTGTTCGGGCATGGTTTGATTGACGATCAGGCTGGAGCCCGGTGTTTTATGGCGCATGATCGGTTCGTCGCCACCTCATTCTTATAACTGGCCTCGCGGGGAATTGTGGCCGACATTGCCGGCGACGGTTTATCACAAGACCGTCCCTTAAAGTTAGACTTGAGACTCGCCTGAGACCTGCCCCGCGCTTCCTCTGCAAGAATGCAGGTCAACATGCCCAATGCCCCGCCAGAACCCGCAAAGCTCGAGAGTACGGAGCTCCGCCCGACTACGGAAATGGACGACTTTCAGCAACGAATCTTAGAAGACTTGGGCGCCGTACAGACGAAATTCCGAGCGGATGACGCGGGCTTGTCAAGCGACGCTGCTCCACAGACAAGTCGAGCTCTGGACGAGAAGCGCCCCAAGCTCGGCAGGGCTGGGACGTCGCTTAGCGAGGGCCACGCGCCGTATGCGGCTATGAGGGCACTGACGGCTGGGGAGGCCGATTCCGTGGATATCGCCGCGCCGGGTGGTGTAATTAACAAAACGCATTCCGACTCGCCCCCTGACTATGGGCCTGAAGCGAGACCCAGTGTGAGTAACTACGCGCTCCTTTTATACTAGGGTCGGGTTCCTCTCTTTGAAATCGCCCAGTTCGGTTTCATAGTGACAATTGCCGTTGCCAACCCGTCTAACATTGAACTGCTCGAGCCAAGGTCCCGCGAGAAGCTTACGACGAGCTTGTCCGGCAGCTTCAAGAACGAAGCAGAGAAAACGCGGATCTCCGCCGCCAGCTTGCCGACCAAACGTCCAAAACGACACACCTCCAGCGCCTCCTCGTCCGCTCTAGCAAAAAAGACGACTCTCCCGACAGCGAGATCCGCCAGAAATTTCTGATTCTCAAGTCCGACATTCTGCAGTTTGTCAAGGGCCACCTGTCCGCGCACCTGGACGCCGGGGTGATACTGTCGGGCATTGCGGAGGATGCGACGCACGAGGGCAAGGAGCTATGGCTTAGGTCGGCGGTGGCGGGGTGTCTGTACGACTGGTTCTTTAGCCCTGCGCTTTTTGGGTTCGCGGATCATCTAGGAGGTGGAAATCCTTTGAGGAAGTTTGAGGAGAGGTTGAAAGCGAGTCAGTGCGATGGTATGTTCCCCGCTACTACCCTCTTGGCGTAGTTGTATGGTGCCATCGAGGTAGATTCGGAAGGGTTCGATCTGACTCTCCCATCCAGAGGCTTTAGTCCGCGAGTGGCGCGTCTTGACCGTCAAGGCGAGTAAGAGCCTCTCCTACGATTGCACACGCCTCACATCCGCAGCCGCTCGCGACATTTGGCCCCGTTTCGCCCCCATAATCCCCGCCGCGCGCCGCTCCTCCCAGTCCAAGGCGCCCTCCCGCGAGGGCCCCTCGCCACGAACAGAGGCCTTCCGCGCCCTTGAGCGTCTCTGCGAGCAGGCTTACGACCTCGGCCTGCTCTTCCGGGGGTCGAGCGTGGAGTACCAGTGGGAGCAGGAGATTTCGATGCTCAGGGACCGAAAGGTGTTGGATGGATACGAGATTGTGGGGGCCGAAGGGCCGGAGCCATCGGCACCGGAGGAGGCGGAGGTTGCGTTTGTTGTGTTCGGGTGCGTTGTCAGGGGTGAGAAGGGGAGTGGGCTTTTGGCGAATGGGCGGACGAGGCTTGGTTCCGCGCAGGTTGTTGTGAGGCGCCGGACGGCTGAAGGGTAGTATCTGGAAGGTCGAGGCTAGGCTGCGACTCCCTGCTTAAAGGCCTGAAGGCCGACTAATAGCTAGGGTTTGTCGTGTGGGAAAACCCGATCTCTCGTAGTCCCTCGTGTAGCGCATCACCGGGACATGTCTTTGGCGAAGCGCGCGTGTCAATGGCGCGGGTTGGTATCTTGTTTCGGCACCATACGGGCACATAGGCTGGTGTAAGCCCCACGCTTTCAGCTTACAAAGCAACGGTTCGGTGGTGTAGTTGGTTATCACGCTTGTCTAACATTCAGTCGGATGCTGGACACAAGAGGTCCCCGGATCGAGCCCGGGCCGAATCATCGTTTTTTTGCCCTTCATTTCTCTGTTCCCCTCCATGTATCCCTATGAATCTCCACCTAATCTTTTGCAAGCCATTTTTAGCTATGGCTTTTTTTCCTCCTCGTGATTGATCGATCGGTTAATAGTAACCCGAAGGATGCTGTCAGTGACATGAATTCACCTATCCAGGCGATTCTTAACATTTAATCGAGCTTCTGTGATTACCCCCAGGCCAATCAATGACTAGCCTCAAACGAATATAATATGCAACAGTCATTTTCCTGCTTCCCTCGTATGTTACATCGCTAGGTGTGCGTGATGGAAGCAAATTGTGCTGGATCACGACGTCTTGGGTTTGAAGCATCAGACGCACGGTGAGTATCAAGAATCAACGGGGCTATCACGTAGCACGCAGTATGGCCTTCCAGTATTTCTCGAACTTGCCCAGGCTCAAGAGACGTTAGGAACGCATCAGAGTGGTCACATGATGAGTCCCGCTGGTGTTGGCCCTACTCGAGGAAGGCGCGCCCAGGGCTCACCACGCCTTTATCCCCCACGTCTGCCTGGAGATCGGAGACACGTCAACTCTCAAACTTGTCTCCTTCATCTAGACCCGTCATCTCATCACCATATCCACGTCAAAACGAGCCCGCAGCCCTGATGTGGGAGAAGACGAGCCCACGAAGCGCGTGAAACCGACCACGGCCACTAATGGTCCGATGGGCAGGACGGCCTTAGAACTAGTGCACACAACGGAATAGCTGATTCATATTCAGCAGCCATGGCCACCACTCCTAGACGTCGTAGAAGACGGGAGTACGTCTCTCGAAGAATGTGGCCGGATATTCCAGCGGGTTCTCTCCAACACCGGGCAAGGCGCACTCTAGCAGGAGGCTCTCGGGGGCAGCTTGATGCACATCGCAGCCCTTGAGGGGAGGCTGAAAGCCATTGAGATTGTGGGGTCCAACTTCCCACACGACGTCGTCACGCTCAACACGAATGGCCGTACGCCCCTACAGGCTCTCCGTGCCGAGCTCAGGAGACAGCGCGGCCTACTGAGGCCCCGATCTGACGGCTCCAGCAAGGACTACATGCGGTTCTTTACCGCCCTGTCTGGCGTCCGTATCATTGATCTGTCCGAGGTACCGACTTCGGTTGTGGATGGAGTCATGGCGCCTAGTCCCGGGGAGGGCGGATCGCTTTTCAATCACAGCGCTGTCGTCGAGACGCTGCGGGCTAATTACGGGTGCATGCGTGGGTTGTGCATCGGCGGGTTCGTCAGCCCCCGGGTGTGCCTCGCGTCTGTATCTGCGTGCGCGGGTATACCCAAGCATCTGAAGCCGGAAGGCCCCTGTATTGAGAGGTATTCTTGGGAGGAGGCTTTTAGCATCACACGGCTTTGGAGCGACGACTACAGGTGGAAAGAGGACTTTCAAGACCCTTATTTCTTCGATTGTCTCGCAGACTGTGTCCGAAATGGTCGGGCTCCTGCGTGGAAGAATGTTGACCATTATTGTCACAGCCTGGACCCGGGTTTGAAGCCTGATTCTAGGTAGCACGACTGGGTAGAGGCGGTTGTCGTGTCGGTTCTTTGAAGCGGCGATGGCGTGAGACGACCGCACTGGAGACGGGCGCCACCGGCCGGCGTATGCGGGGTTCATCGACGCGTTGCCAGAGTGCCGGAACGATTACGAGTTTGGGTTTGTGAGCAGGGCATGTGGGTATGAAAGCTTTCCCACTTTTCACGAGCATGACACGAGGGATGAGATGCAGATGTGATGGGCTGTGCAAATGTAGCGCGGCGCGAATGGACCTGTTGCGCCTTTTGGTTCGTTTGCTTCATGAGTTGACAAGTGACCGATGGGATTCCAAGCCACGGTTGGCAACCACGGTATGTATGGTCGACCGCGGAAAAGAACGAGAACGGATATGCAGGTAGTGTCATATTGCCTATAGACTTCTAATAGAGGCTGGTGTGAAAGCGGCCGTTCTCGTCCGAGATATACCGACCTTGTTAATCCCATGGTTCAAGAACCTAGTGACACGGCAACAATAGCATACTCGAACGGGACGGCCCCTCGACACCAAGCATTGTACGTCTGCGAAACAGATATCCCACCCCGACCGAATTTTCACTCCTGAACGCCCAGTCTCCGCCTCAGCGGCTCGTATCCACTACGTACCGGCCCACAATCTTCATCTCTTTCATCAAGTCATATACCGACTGCAGCTCGCTCAGCCCAACGACCTTGTACGGTACCTTGATGAGCCCCCGTGCAAAGAAGTCGATCGCCTCGGCCGTGTCCTGCCGGTTCCCGACGTAGCTTCCCTTGATGTTAATCATCTTGATGACCGCTTCGAACACTGGCGCCTTGATGAAGCTGTTGGGGGGAAGGCCGATGCAGACGATCGTCCCGCCGGGGCGGACATAGGCCGCCGCCTGCTGGAAGGGCCCCTCAGACACGGCCAGGAGGAGCACAGCGTGGGGACCCAGTCCGTCGGCCGTCGCAGCCTTGACGTCCGCCACTAGGTCGGCGCTCGTCTTGAAATCGACAAACGCCGAGGCGCCGAGCTCTTTGCAGGCGGCCTCCTTGTCGGCGCCGGAGTCGACGGCAATAGTATGTAGCCCCATGGCCTTCGCGTACTGCAGCGCCATGTTCCCCAGCCCGCCGCCGGCCCCAACGACGGCCACCGTTTGCCCCGCTCTAGCCCCAGACTCCTTGAGGCCCTTGTAGACTGTGATTCCGGCGCACAGCACCGGCGCTACGGCGGCTAGGTCGACCTCCTTCGGAATCCTAGCGACATGGGCCGCCTTGGCGACGGCGTATTGTTGAAACGTCCCGTCAACAGTGTATCCCGACAGGAGCGCCTTGGCACAAAGGGGCTCGAATGCCTGCTGGCAGTAGCTGCACGAAAGACACGAGCCGTGTAGCCATTTGACCCCCGCGTGGTCCCCGATCTCGATGTCGGTGACGTTGGATCCTCGGGCGACGACGACGCCGGCGCCCTCGTGGCCGCCTATCAGGGGGACCTTTGTGGGAATGGGCCAGTCCCCCAGCACGGCATGGAGGTCGGTGTGGCAGACGCCCGAGTACTTGATATTGACGAGCACCTCGTCGGGCCCGGGGCTTCGAACGGGTACTTTCTTGTAGACGACCTCTGGCAGGTGTCAGCGTGGGCTGGGGTCAAGGAGCTCTGGGAGGCTGGGAACGCTGTGGGACTTACGGTCGCCGGTCTTCTCCAACACCTGCGCCCACTGCTCGGCCGGGATCTCGAAAGACATTGGGAAGGAAGGGGTTTTACTTGGCTGGTGTAAGAGGTGTGACTGTGTAGTTTATGAGGTTGGAATTGGTTACATGTCGCCCGGGACGTTGCGTGCTTTATACTCGAAGCTTCGGCCAATGCGGCATATCAGTTCCGGGACGACCGGGCAAGGCTCTCCGCTCATCACAGCCGCTAGCGCGCCCCTCAACCCCATACCCCTCGATCTCAACCCCACAATGTCCACCGCGATACGGGCAACCTCGGATTCTAGACCTTGCGTGCAATAATCACATCCTAACGCGGCCAAGCGGGCGCGGGGCCCCGGAGCCCCGGGTTCCATATCTCACTGATAGGCTTATCACTGGCTCGGGCGAAAGGCGAGCTTGGAATGCGGGCCCCCACAGGGGGCGGGGAAACAAAGCCGCTAATGGGCCGATCCGTAAATCCCAGGGATACGCGACAAGGGGGGCCTGCGCGTTCGCGCGGGCCAATGAGCGGCCCCTGATCGACCCCGCGTTTCGATGGCCGGCATTGACCGATGTGGGGGAGGGCGGACTGCGGGGCGTGGATCAGCTCACGCGGGCACATCATGCCATAATGAGCCTCCCCGCCCTGTGAGTACAGCGTGTTCCCCCTGGGGATGGCCGAATCGGATCCCTTGTTCGAGCATCCTTACGACCGAGGGGGGCGTTAGACGCCCGGATGCGGGGTTTTGCGGCAGTGCTCGGATGGCACTAGGGCGCCGCCGTGCCCTTGCTCCGGCTAGCTCTAGGCCGTCGCTGTGGTGTTTCTAGAGTGCATGCAGTCAGCCGGTGTTACTCGACGTGTGGAGAGGTTTGCTTGGGCCATCGCCAGCACCTTCACCTCGGGCCGTCTTCTAGTCAAGTGGGGAGTGAATCAACAAGGAGGGGCATGTTTGTTAGGGGGCCGCCAGCATCATGTGGGACTCCTCCGTCGTGAGCGGGCACGCTTGGTGACTGCAGCGCCAAGAATGCGGCTGGATGCGACGGCATGGGCTGTATGTGGGTCCAGCTTATGATCGAGACGCTTCCCGGTCGTGTATAGGGCAACTACTATACTCGGAAGAGAGGTAGATACCGCGCTATACCCCGGACCGGAGAAACTACCCCAAACACACCGGGAAGATCGGTGAAAACTGACAGCCGTATACAGTGGCCGGTGGCACCAAGATAATCGCAGATCTTCGCTTGCTTCATAGCTTAGCGTCCTCCTTTTTGCCCCGTTTCGGGCAATCTGGCCCTCTAGGCCCGGGCCCATGAGTATACCTAATTAGAGGCTAACGATACCAGATCAGCCGCGTCCAAAGCGGACGCCACCATGTCCGTCATACTAAAAACCCGCATCGCCGCTCCCGAGAGTGCCCTGAGCACCCGCCAGAGGTCCCGTTATTATGCTACAGACTAACTATCCCTCTTCGGTACGAGAATCACTCTACCTAGCGTTGGTATGTCTAAGATCGCGGCCCCAACCCCCCTAAACCTACTGTGGCTTGCTAACGCTGTTAGTCAATTTAGTCTCTGGCGGGGCTCTTTGGCCTTCTTGAGCCCTTCATTGGATAGAGCGTGGTTGATTGGAAGAACAGAGGGAGGCCTATATTCAACGTACCTGTAGGGGGCGAATAGGTGGACGTATAGACTATGCATGACTCAGGGGGCACAGCCTGCTCACCCACCATAACGAGGGTAACGCCCGTTCAAGAGGTCATCATGGGGCTGCAGATGCCCCAGTAAGGACAGTCTTTAACTATGAAAAAACCTCTATAGCCTACCTTTGACCCCGATTCAACCTAGAGTTACGACGTGGTGAAGCACAACGGCAGGAGCGTCTCGGACTTACCTCATAGCTGGAATAGACTAACCGCATTCAGAGGCGAGGGTATTTGAATCATGGGAGATGACACCAGTATCCGCGGATGACAGGATTGCGCAATGCAGATGGCAGTTATATTTCAGTTAAATAGCTATATTGCGTTTGTTGCGTAAACATTGTGAATCTATGGAAAAGAGTTATATATAAACTTTCTGACGTTGACTATTTTAACTATTCGCACGCAAGTAGACTATATAGTGCAACCAATGTTGTTCAGAATAAGGGCCCCGCGGTCTTTGGCTTTGAGGGATACCTTGATCCACGCTCCTCCGATCCGTAGTCCCGCAGGTTGCCCTAGTATATGTAGTAGTTGTGAAGACGATCAATGTAGCTGTCAACACAGGTAGCTTGAGTCTCGATTCCTTCAATAGCCATTCGCATCACCCACGCCTTCTAAGAGTACTGATCTGGAAGACAAACGTAAATACCGTCACGAGAAGGCCCGTCTCAATTGTGGCACTTTGAACATGTTTGCGCATGGTGACGCTCCAGGAGACGGTATCCACGTCAATTTCGTTCATGTTGAGGGCCTTTCCTATGTTAACTGTGAAATTGGTCCGGAAAACATCCAAGCAATGCTTTTGGGTGATATAAGCAGATGTGTCGCCTAGCCAGAATGATAAGCCCAGAAAGATAAAGGAAATCCATCTTCATACGTAGAAGCCGACAAATTTCCTTGAGAATAATACTCTCTGATGAGAAGAGCATACTTTAACAGCGTGATAACCAGCACCGTCATCGCATCGCGGGAAAGTTGCACGCGAGGGATGTACGAGTCGGCAGTCGATTGCTGGAACATTACTGCCTTTTTGTCAGGTTAGTCCGCGCCTCTCCCTTTTCATCCCTTTCCCAACACCACCTTTGTCCTTGTTACTCACCTTTCTAATTAAGCTCGGCGGGGCTTCACCGCAGGTTTTTCCTGCATACTATCGGCCCTATCGGCCCCACCGCTCCGATCAGGTTGCTTAAGGCGGGGGAGAGAGACCCGAGCCCAATGTGGCAATTCCGCCTCAAGTGTCGCAAACTACCAGCAGGACAGGCAGCAAATTGATGAACGGCAGTACTCCTGTGTCGCGTTATTCGGGCAGCCCTAGGATAGGCAAGAGAGTCAGCGGTCGCCATTCCGTGCTGTAAATAACCAATCAACCGCGGATGTGGACCTCCAAACCTCACGATGTGATGGCGATGATCTTGATGATAACGAGATTATGCAAGGAGAGGTGATATCGAGACGTACAACCACAGCGATGGAGAACCCACCATAAAACCATTCGTCTGGCTATATAAAGGCCGGTAACTTCACCACCCCCACCGGCCAATCACTTCCCCGGACGACCATCACGAGGGTGGAGAAACTGCACAGCGTACGAGGCCGCAGCCCGCCATATAACCGGACAAGCTCCCCACACGATGGCGAATTTTTACCTGATTTTGTGTGTTGGTTTGTAAAGCACAGCGGGTCGGGGGAACCTCGGGTGGACTCTAACGGACGCCATAGGTCTACCGTCGGGACGGCGTCTCCACCGGTGTGGGAGCCCACGATGCCGGGATCGGACGGAGGAGTCAGGGCGGCGGTATAAAAGTCAGGTACGGTGAGGGGGAGGGGAAAGGAAGCCTTGGCTTTTTCGGTTTTTTTTATCTGCCTTCGAGTGTCAATTTTAGAATAGAAAGGTGGCGGTTAGTTTCACGAGGTGTTTCTGTGTCCTCCTTGCATACCCCTTTTTCCGCCCGTGAAAGGCACCAACACCTAGGCTTGTTTTAAAGACGGTCGCTCATGTCGTCGTCCAGGATGGCGGGCACGCAGACGGCCACTATCGAGTGCCCCCCTGAGGTGGCCCTCGAGTCTGGCCGTTCCTCGCCGCCTACCCTCAACACGCCGTCCGGTGTCGTGACGCCCTCGGGCGCCGCCACGCCGGCTGCGCCCCCGCGGACTTTTGCCGTCGACCAGTTTCATGGCTTGACGAGGTCGAGGCGGGTGCTCATCATGGGCCTTATCATGTTTTCGAACCTTGTGCAGGTATCAATGTCGCTCGTGACTTGTGATCTGGACAACGCGGTCGCCGGACTAACGGATATATTGACGTAGTTCATCTCCAACTTTGCGACCGTGTCAGGCGGCTTCACCTTTAGCAAGCTTCTCGACGACGGCCAGGCGAATTGGCTCGCGGCAGCCTACTCGTGAGTCCAAGCCCCATCTCAACCCAGCAAGCGGCCAGGTGACTCGCTTTGCCAACACTCCACAGCATCACCCAGGGCTCCTTCGTCCTCGTGAGCGGCCGCTTGGGCACCATCTATGGCCACCAAAACGCCCTCCTGACGGGCGCCCTCGTCTTCACAATCTCCTCGCTCGCCAACGCCTTTGCGACAAACTACGCCGCCTTCATCGCCATGCGCGCCCTCACGGGCGTGGGCGGCGGCATACTCATGCCCAACTGCGTCGCGACGATCACCCTGATGGTCCCGCCGGGGAGGTGGCGGAACGTCGCACTGGGGTGTTTCGGGGCGTCGGCGCCTGTGGGCGGGTTCTTCGGGGCCGTTTTCGCGGCGGTGTTTTTGGAGGTCACGACGGATTGGAAGTGGTTGTTCATCTTCTTGTGAGTTGCCTGTGGAGTACCAAAAAAAAGGCGACATTGTTGGAAGGTGGCTAACCGTGGGCTAGGGCGCTCATGCAAGGGTCTGTTATCGCGGCGCTGTTCTTCGCGATGCCAAAGGACCAGCCCCTCGACAGGAAGGGTCGGATTGACTACGTCGGGAGCGCCTTGGGGCTAGGCAGTCTCATCCTTTTCAGCGTCGTCTGGAAGTAAGCAATAACGTCCCCACGTAATTTCACTAGCCATCGCTAACACCTTCCAGCCAAGCGCCTACCTCCGGCTGGGAAGCCCCATACCTGATTGCCCTCCTCATCCTATCCCTCGTTCTTTTTGCCCTGTTCGTCGTCTGGGAGGGTCGGTACGCAAAGGAGCCCGTCATGCCACTCGCCGTCTTCAAGACGCCCACCTTCCTCGCCCTCATCCTGGTCGTGGTGATGAGCTACATGGCATTCGCCATCTCGCAATGGTACACCATCACCTGGTTGCAGCAGATCCGCGGGTGGACCATCATGCAGACCGCGGCGGGCTACACCCCCTTCCTGGTAGTTGGTCCCTTGTCCGTTGCGCTGGCGGCGTGGCTTATCCCCCGTCTCGCGGCGCAGTGGATCATGGCCGCGGGAATCGCGGTCGTGGTCGTCGCCAACGTACTGGTCGCTACCATGCCGGAGCAGCAGACGTACTGGGCACAGGCCTTCCCCGCCATCGTCCTCTCGTGCTTCAGCCCGGACTTTGTGTATGTCGCGGCCCAGCTCATCGCGAGCAACAGCGTGGGCCGGCGCTACCAGGGGGTCGCGGGGAGCCTCATCGGGACGCTGAACCTGTACGGGAACGGTTTGGGCATCGGCTTCGCTGGAACAGTGGAGGCGCAGATCGCAAAGTACAAGGACGGGGACTACGTGCTGAGTCTGAGGGGAGCGCTGTTGTTTGGGTGCGTGATTGCGGTTGTAGCCCTTATTCTGGACTTTTTGTGGGTCAGGGTGCCGAAGGATGAGAGGGAGGGGTGGGATGCGAGTGAGGAGCAGGAGGAGGAGCTTGTTGTGGGAACTGGGCACCGGCTGGCGGACTTGGAGGTGCCGCACAGGCGCTAGGTCGAAGCGTCCTCCACTGCCTCGGAACACTCTCGAAGAGAATCTGCAAACATGGAGCTACGACTATAAACACAAGAAGTGGAGAGGGGGTTAGACAGGCAACCTGGTATCCTTTGTTCTGCAAGGGTCGATAACAAAAATCAAGGAGCATAAGGATGGGTAAATTGGGATCAAGATCTGCTGGGTTTAACAAATGTTTGTTGCTGAATATCAAGGGTCGTTTCGCGTCGCAGACTAATGACACGGCGGGAGTAAGATATTGTTCCTCTTGTAGTCACAGAGCGCCTAATGTAGGCTTGTGAAGAAGCCATTGCCACACAAGGCTGAGCAACACAATAGTTAACAGGTAACTCGCCAACTACTTGGAGTGGAGTATCGACGCAAAGCAGGATATGAGAGACGAGCAGGGTAAGAACAGGCTATTGTGAAGCTCGAGACACGCGCGCAGACCCTCCAACAGGGACATAATTATCTCTTTTCCCACCCAGACATATGCAGACGGCGGAAACCCGTGGCGCATTCCTCGCCGGCAACAACCATATCCGCCACCATGTCGAGATCAACTCTGTCCGGTCAACCACAGCATGAACCCTCCGATGACAGAAAACAGCCTCCACAGATAAAACCGAACGCCGACAAGATGCATGTCGCGGATCCGTCCGTGCGAAATGTCCAGCACCTTTTTCGCCCTCGGGATACTAATCGCGTCATACGCCTTCATTGCGTCTCCGAGATTCTCCGCGCGACACATCTGCTCGGCAAGGTCCCACCCGTCCTTCATGGCCAGGCTGGCACCATATCCCGCGAACGGGCTGACGGCATGGTTGCTGTCTCCGATGAAGATGATGGGGCCGAGGTTATCATGCGGGAATGGCTGCTTATCCCTCGCAGGCATGGAGAAGACCGTATCCAGGTCTGTATTATCAACAAAGGAGGAGAAGGGCTCCGCGAAAACCTCGCTAAGCGCCCTACACTCGTCCAACACAGCCTGCTTTTGCTCCTTCGACCCCTTATCCAGCGCCGCGCGTTCCTCCGTCTCGAGTTTGCTAAGGGACCATATAACCGACTTGTCATCCACAGGCGACGCAAATAGCGCTACGCCCCGGCCGCCGGAGTGTGCAACGCCCCAGTTCATACCTGTCTGGGACGGCAGCTCGTCAAAGGTCGCAGAGCCCCCGAGCTGCACGGCGCCGAGGTACGTCAGCTTGTCGTCTGGGCGCAGACACGCTCGCAGCTTGCTGTTTGACCCGTCGGCGCATATGAGAATGTCGCATTCCTCTTCGGAAATCTGTCCCGGCCCGCGGGATACCGCCACGGCAACTCGACCGTTCTCCAACCTCCGCGCGAAAGTGCAGCTCGTTCCCCACGATATCTCCGCCCTCTCGCTTGCTGCGTCGAGGAGTACCTTTCGCAGGTTCTTCCGCGCGACACGGATCGTCGAGGATGGGAGGCCCACAGCCGGCTTGAATCGCACACTCAACACCTGCGACCAGTCTGGATTCCAGAGCTTGAACGATGTGGAAGCATCCAGTCCCGAGACGACGTAGGGAAGGATTTCATCGAGGAGATCGAGCTGGTTGAGGGCGTACATGCCGCCCGTGGAGTCGTAGCCAGCCAACGAGAGGGAGTAGCCCTGGCGGCCCTCGGCGGTCTCCTTGGTGTCGCGTTCGTATATGCGGATTTTTGGGGGCTGGAGGGAAGGGTCCCATTGCTTGTAGAGGGCGGTGGCGAAGGCGAGGCCGGCCATGCCGGCTCCCGCGATGAGGATGTTCTTACCCTCGAGAAAGTGGGATGTTGGCTGCGCCATCTTGTGTGGTGCTTGTTGTTTCGTTCAGGCCTGGATACGTGATATGCTTGGCGGTCGTCTATACTATGCAACGTTGAAGAGTCATGTATCTGGTCCCCCAGTGTCTGGATGTTTTGTAGAGAAGTTACAGGATCGTGGGCTACTATTGTTCTCATGGTAAGTCTCAGCACGCGTGGTGTGTGGAAGCGTATTCCGTGTTCAGTCGTTCTATTTGCCAAGACAAGATACGCGAAATACGAAGGCAATACGGGAGCGTTTTGTCGTACTTAGCTGACGTCACGCCTCCCCGACACGCCAGGACGAGGCATCAGCAGAATAAAGTTTGCGGGGGATTTCTTCTGAGCAACTTCCCCCGTCTTGGCAGCGGGATGGTTGTCCGCGTGTGTTATAAGGGCCGCGTAACGGGAGTCTTGGACTTTTTGCGTGGACGGTACGGAGTCCGGCGGAAGCATTTTGGAAGAGACTAACTATTTAATGATTTTGTGGCTAACCATGCTGCAGCTGAAGACGAGAACATTCATGAGTCGCAGGCGGGCGTCTGCAGTGGGTTTTGTCATACAGGAAGAAAGTCCTCGGCCTCTGTTCATCCGACAGCTGCTATCGGTGGTATGCTACAGACGCGAAGCTTGGCTGCTCAATACCATGGCAAGGTGCGTGTCCATCACCGCTGAACGTAAAAATGCGAGGCTGAAACCCGAGACGGGTCGAAATCACACGTATCGCACGACGTGGACTTTGCCAGATTATTTTCCATATTTATGTAATTGAACTGCCGACTCCCCCTTATGAGCCAGAGCCCGAACTGCTCTGGTCCTTGGTGCCTCCCATGGTACTCTGCACATTACCCCCGACGTGCCCCTCGGTGGTGAACTGCTTCCCGATGGCGCCCTCCTTGCTGAACGGGCCTCCGATCTTCTCGGCCATGCCTCCAAGGCCTCCCTGCTCTGCTGGTGTGTCAGCTCACAAAAGCCCATGCACAGGGTGACTTGATCTGGGGAGAGGTGTCGGTACCGGTGAACTGCTTCCCGACGCTGCCCTGCTCGTCCATCGCGCGGGGCTGCTGGCCGCCCTTGTTCGCGCCCATCATCTTCTCGATGGTCTCGGGCTCGTGCGCTCTGTCGGACATGTTTGTGATCTGGGGTGTTTTGTCTTGTGGTTTGGTGATGCTGATATGGATTGATCGCGGTTGGTTTCGATTGATCAGTAAATTGAGCTTGCCCATGCTAGACAGCTTGTCCGTGGTGCCCTCCTTCTCTTTTAAGGGGATGGAGGTACCCACACAAGTGCTTCCGGGTCCGTCATGATGAAGTCAACGACTGTAAGTATCCGTCACTGCCCTCATATAACCTTAATGCTCTCACCTCAGCCCCCATTGTTAACAGCCGATGTATCATTGACTTTCGAGCTTCTTTCGATGACGGCACCGATATCCATCATCTCGCTATACCCGCTCATCGGCCACGTTCTCAACCTGTCCAAGTTACTTCCTACCGACGTCAGCCTGCTCATCGTCTGTTTGAGCGACCCGCTATTTCAATCGTGTCGTCTCGGGACTGCGTCTTCTGACCGGTCAGATGATGGGTCCCACGGAAGCTGTATGCATGGGTGTCGTCGCCCGACTGTTCCTCGAGCGGCTTTAGGGCACGTTTCGATCCCCGGCCCGGGTGTCGGAGCCCATGAAGGCAACGGGGGGTTAATTACACGGAAGAACCGCGCGAAGCGATGGGAGCCCCGACTCGCTCATGACTGCTTCTTAACCGCCTTGGTAACACCAGAAGACTCGAATTCCATGGGCCGAGAATTCGGGCCGAGAATTAGTTGAAGAGTCTCCCGGCGAGAGGTCGCTGATGATGTGTGTTCTCCGCCAACAGATGATGGGCGCGACTATTGGGCTACAGGGTGGATACGAGTACGGGACAGCACTACTGACCCTCCTAGGCGAGAATGAAAGATGGTTTTACACAAGACAGGCAGGTCACTAGCGAAGGTCAAGCATCGCAACTGCACACATCGACGACAAAATCGTCTGTCCGATCCATGACTTTCGGGCCTACGATATCAAAGCCACTCCCCCGGCCAACCGTAAAATCACAATCGGAACACGTTCCTAGTCCTCCTCGAGCTCCTCGTCCTCCTCGTCCTCCATGGTGTTCCTGCTTCCGCCTACCATGCCGCCCTTGTGCCCCGCCTCCCGGGCCCGCTGGCTGCCCTTCTCGAAGGAGCCCGACGACGCTTGTCCGCCCATGGAGGCAATGTCGCGCTGCAGTGTGTTAGTCCCTCCATCGTAGGTCTCCCTTCGAATCGGGAGGTGGGGGTCAAAAAGAACGCACCTGCTTGTCGGGGTCCATGCTGGCGAAGCCTCCCGCGTGGCTGGCCTGGCCGCCCTTGTGGCCGATATCGCGGACCTCGTGGCGGGGTCTTGGGTATCGGTTAGTTATCACAGCTCGGAAATGGGGGGATGGTGGTGGGGAAAACATACCGGTTGGCAAAGTTTCCGGGGTTGGGGTTATCCGCCATTGTGACTGACTGATTTGTTGGCTGGTTGTTAAAAAAAAAAAAAAAAAAAGGAAAAAAAAGATGTATTTCTTGAGTGGAATGGAAGAGTCGCGATGCCGTGAGATTTGGAGTTAAGTTGGATGGGTTGAGATTTCAATAACGAAAACACCTTCAGCGATGGGGTTTATATAGAACGCCGGTATTTCATGACTCCGCCCTTCATGATGAGCGCCATCGGCATCAGCACCCCCGCCGAGCCGTAACCGTTACGCAACAACGCGGAACCCCAAACAGACGCCCATTATGCGCTTGTAGCCTCTACGTAAGGCTTACAGCCGTAAAGTCAAACAAGCCGGAGACTGGCGCTAACATTGCCGGGCCATCTCGATGAATCCCGGACGCCGAAGGTAGTCGGGCGGTACCGATGACGCGGAGCCGACGTGGTTTCGGGAGCGGGGTGGGACCTCCGGGCGCGCGCGGTCTTGGAGGGACCACGTGTTGTCGGCGTTTGGCTCGAAGGGCAGCTACGTTCGGCGACTAGCTGGGTTGTGGGTAGCCGTCGGCTCAGAGTGACGTCTTGGCGACGGCCGTATAAGCAGGCCGCTTGTATAGCCGCACGCAAGCCTAGTGGCAGACGCACCCCACTCGGCCGGGGCCACTGAGCGGATGTGTATCAACTTGGCGTGTTTGACTTTTCCGATCTGTGTGCTGGGCGATTTCCGGTACTAGTTCGGGCGATATCGACGGCTAGATCGCGCGTAAATGCTCTTATACCCGCAGGAGTATGAGTCTTGATAGCTGCTGACTATTCTAAGTTCTGCCGGCATGCGTTCCGTGCTCTCGCGGAGTTTTTGGGGTCGAGATCCAGGCTGGACGATATATGATGCGAAAACGCATGCTTCCGGCGAACGGCCGTCATTGTCCGGACCAGACGAGCGAATGGCTGGGCGGCGTAGAAAGCAACAGCATCCAAGGATTGATGCTCGAACCTTGATTCCTTATTGCGAGGTGGGTTTTGGTAAAGCGCCGGCGGTTCGTGCGGGAGAAGACTTAGAGACATTGCAGTTATGCTCGTGTAGCCTGGGCCCATGGCAGACACCCGCCGCGAGACAAATTCAGCGTGGAGGTGTTCGGGAGCTTCCGCATGGCCCATGTGGTCCAGAAGCGTCGTCTTCACGACTTTATTCTCAGCTCCTTGAGAGCACGATTTCCTCGTTTCGTTCGCTAGGCTCGCGCCACCCTCTCGACGACCTCGGGCCCTGGCTGCCTCGTATCGTGTCGATATCACCCCGCTACCGTTCGGAAGGTCGTGTGTCGTGCTGTTTTCCCTACAGCGGGTAACTCGGTCAGGATCTCCGCATGGTCACGGGCATCGCGGCTCATCCCCATTCTCGCGCCTTGAGCTGTAGCTCGGCTTCGCGCCTCAGACCTCGTCCAGTTTTCCAGGAGAAGAAGGAAACTGTGGTGCCCAAGTATAGCCGGGATGATCTGAGAACCTCGAGCTATATCCCCGCACCATCCCCACCCCCGCCCTCGTTCCGAAGTCGGGGCCCCGCTTCCCCATCAAACGCACGTCAACGCAAACCCCTTGACGGGGTGTCATCGGTGGTGACGGCCCAGACCTTGGCGGACAGCGACCCAAGCCCGCGGGTCCCGGGGCCCAGAAGCGGTCCAGTAGCCGCACTGCATGTGCCCGGCAACGTCTGTGCGGTGATGGGAGGCCGCCTGGGCTGCAACGCCGATTCGGGGGGATGGGACGTCTGCGGCTCGGGCGCTGAGTGGTGCGGCAGGGTGCAACGCAGGTGGGCCGTGGAAAGGGTGTGGAAGCGTGGTAATCAGCGTAGGGCTAGTGGTGGGATGGGCATGGTAGCCGCGCCTCTAGGGTAGTTGCGCTTGAGGGATGGATGGGTGATGCGACGCTTTGAGGGTATGGGGCCTATGATTCCTCTATCACCATCTACTATCCTTGGCCGAAGCTGCGCCTGTGTTGGATGCGGTGTGGTGTGCCTTGATGCGCCGGCTGAGCCGCTGACACAACCTCGGGCGTGTCTTGACAGCTCCTTACAAGCTCGATTGGTGGCCTGGGCAAACAAGTCCTTGTAGTCCCAGCCAACTGGTTAGCAGTGACCGTGTCATTGCATCTGGAATGCCATCCCGAGGCACATAATTACGCGGACAAATGTGGGGTGCGGCCGTGCAGGACAACGGAACATGAGAGTCGAGGTCAGGCCCACCCAGCGCGACGAGATTCGGGCGGTTACCCTTCACCGCCATACTACCCCGGCCCCTCCCCCGCTAAGCCCGAGGACTATGTGCGGGGACGCCTGCGGGGAAGCCATCATACGACGACGGACGGGGGTTGGGGTCAAAGGTCTAGCCGCTCTGGGCGATTTCCCGCGAGACCCACTTGCGTCGGTGCCTCCCTTGCCTCGTACGCTGTAGTAGCTCGGGCGCGACTATTGAATCCTGACCCCTGTTATTTCGCCTCCCATGGCGGGTTCCAGCAGGAAAGCCGACGATGGGGTGGGGTCCACTCCGGGTGGCGGGAGAGTTCGGACCATGGCCAAGGGAGGACTGACGGATATGTTTCATGATACGGGACGCTAGACTGTCTACGGTTATACCGAGGCCTCGCGATTGCAATTCATTACTGCCAATCCAATATCGGGTCAATAGCGTGGGGAAGGATCCTTAGTGAGACGGATACGAACACTGCGTGAGAGAGGACGACGCATTTGCATAGTGTCGCGTCTCAGAAGCAAAAAGTCTCCTAGAAGACAAATATCATTGACGTAGACAATCTAAATCACGACACTGGTGACACGGTGAAGAAGACGCATTACACACGATCAACAGGTATCAGGAAGTATTAGGATTCAAGTAGTGATTCGGCTACATGTAAATAGTCTGGGTCTGTCTGAGAGAGGCCCAATTAATACTACACAGCACACGCTCAAACATTCTTCTCGGTGGTCTCGATGGCCTCCTGCTTGTGCTCCTGCTCCTCGACGCGGCGGTCGATCTCGACGGCGAACTTGGAGCGATCCATGGAGGGGATGAACCAGGGAGCCTCGGTGAAGAGATATCTCATCTCCTCGAGGGGGCGCTTGGCGGTCTCGGGGAGGATGGCCCAGAAGAAGAGGGCGTTGGTGAAGTTGCACACCTGGAATTGGTCAGTACGGGGTCCACTTCTTTATGGGTATGGCATGGCGACGGGAAAAGGAGACTTACGATGAAGAGAATGTACCACCTCCAGCCGATGCCCGACTCGTCGTCGAGGGCCACGGAAGTCGTCTGTCCAATCATGGTGTTGAAGGCAAAGCTCGTCATGGTCGCGATAGACACACCCTTGGACCTCGTCTTCAGATCAAAGATCTCGGCGGGGATAATCCACGAGAGGGGACCGCAAGTGGCGCTGAAGCAGACGTTGTAGAGCCAGGTAATGACGATGAAGCCCCACGCCGCGCCGCCGTTGCTGTTGTCGGAGCCGGGCGGGAACTTGGCAAGGAGGATGGTGGCGATGATGAAGGTGAGGCAGTTGCCCAGGTTGCCGCAGATCAGGGGCCAGCGGCGGCCGGTCTTGTCGATGAAGAGGATACACATGAACTGCGCGACGAGGGCGAGGACCGAGGAGATGGCCTGGTACCGGAGCGTCTCGTCGCCCGCGATGCCGATCTTCTCGTAAATGGTGACGGAGTAGTACTGGATGGCAGACACGCCAGTCATCTGCACCGAGGCCTGGAGGCCGCAGGCAAGGAACAGGCGGCGGAAAGACGACCGGTCCTTGAAGAGGTCCATGTACGACTTTGCGGCGCCCTCGCGCTCGATGGTGATGGACTCCTGGATCTGGTCGAACTCGGCGCGGACCCAGGGGTCGGAGGTGTCGCCGTGGGCGTGCAGCTGGGCGAGGGTCTGGAGGCCCTTCTCGACGCGGCCCTTGTCAATGAGCCAACGAGGGGACTCGGGGAAGAGGAGGATGAGGGCGGCGAGGAGGCCCGCGGGGGCGACCTGGATGCCCAGGCTGACGCGCCACTGCTTATCGTCCGTGCCGTCGAAGCCAATGTAGGAGCCGTACGAGATCCAAGCGGCCATGAGGGAGCCGATGCCCAACATGAACTGCTGGAGGGCAGTGACACGTCCTCGGATGCTGGGGTGGCAGAGCTCGGCTTGGTACAGGGGGATAATCATGGTGAGGAAACCGACACTAGAAGCACCGGCAGGTTAGTCTCCGCTTTATCGCTCTCTCTGACTGCCAGGGGGGGAGGGCTGTTGACGCGACTTACCCGACACCCGCGAGGCAGCGGCCGGCATACATGTAGTTGATGTGCTGGGCGCCCGTCTGCAGGCCGCCGCCGAGGATGAAGATAATGGCGCCGATCAGGATGGTCATCTTCCGGCCGAGCGCGTCACCGACGGGGCCGGCGAAGGCGGCGCCAAAGAAGGCACCGCCGGTGAAGATGGACACGATTGCGCCGCTGTGAGCAGATGGCTGTCAGAATCACTTTTGCGTCTTGCGTCGGCGGGTGAGGAAGGGCACAGCTGCAAGCCGGGGAGGGAGGGGGACACATACGTCTCATCGGGGTTGTCGCCGAACTTGGTCTTGAAGGATGGGGAGGCGATGGCCTGGGCAATGACACCGAGATCGTAGCCGTACGTGACGGAGCCGAGCGAGGCGAAAACGCTGACAAGGAACTACGCCCATGTTAGAGGACTTCTCCGTCGTCGAGGAAAGACCGTCCTGCCCGCGCTTACCTGGTACCACTTCGGTGGGAGGGCCATGGCTGCGGTTCGGAACTGAAACAAGAACGACGAGTCCAAAAGCAAGATCTACCCTGACTGTCACCGACGACTGTCGATCACACTCGAGGCTGCGAGGAGCGGGCCCGCATCGTTATATACTCCTCTCCCGCCACTACCCGGCCCAACACCCCTCGGGGCCCCGGCCCTCGCCCCAGGCTTGTTCCCCCTGGGGAAATTTCCCACGTATGGACGGCCGAGCGCGCCGCAACCGGCAGTGCTCCCGAAAGGTGGCATCCGGTGGGGTCGAGCGTGAGTCGGCGGCCCCTACGCGCTCCAATCAGGGGCGGGCGCATCGATGTGCCGGGGTACGCCAAGCAGGACGCTAGCCTAGAGGATGCTGGGGTTACATGGGGAACGTGGAAAGGGCCCCGCTGCTTCTCCAGGCGCTCCATCCGCCATGTGATTCCTCGATCCAGGGCCAGTCACCCGGTGGGGAGCCCTCTCCGCGCTTTGACGCCTTGGGACGGAGGGCGTGGCCGGGCCTACAGGCGCACCAGTCGTTGCTCGGCGCCCCGCTCGTGTCTCGTCCCCGCACCGTCGGAGCGGGGCGCCGTCGTATCGCGGGTGTAGGTGAGGGGAAGGTCCCTTTGTGTCCCGCACCGTAGTCGGAGGGTCGAAAAAAAGTGGCTGCTCTTATAGCCCTTTCCCCAACCTTGGACCCTGCGCGTTCTACCGAGTTTGTCCTCTCAATCCTACCCAAGTCTTTGTGTCCCCCCCCCCTGCCGATTCCAGCCAGGACCAACACATACTGCCCGCCATGACGAGCTACACTAGGATCCCGGACGAGGAGCGCCCGACCATTTCGGTCGACGCGCTGCAGCCCATTGCGCGCATCGAGGACAACACCTACGGAGGCTTCACCGAGTAAGCATCGCTGCCCCAATCCGGCTGTACCCCTCCGGACCTTGGTCGTCCCGAGACCATTGCTGACGGACCCGCCCTAGACACATGGGCCGATGCATCTACGGCGGCATCTACGACCCGGGCAACCCCCTCTCCGACGAGCGCGGCTTCCGCAAGGACGTCATCGAGGCCATGAAGGAGCTCAACGTCCCCGTCGTGCGCTACCCCGGCGGCAACTTTTGCGCCACCTACCACTGGGAGGACGGCGTCGGGCCGCGTGAGAAGCGCAAGAGGAAGTGGGTGCATGCCTGGCACCCCATGTTTCCGGGGCGCAATTGCTGATGAGATTGTTGTAGGCAGGAGCTGGCGTGGGTGGGCGAGGAGAGCAACGAGTTCGGCACGGACGAGTTCCTGCAGTGGTGCGAGGTCGTTGGGACGGAGCCGTTCTTTGCGCTCAACTTTGGCACGGGCACTCTCGACGAGGGTAAAGGATCCCAAAAAAGGACCGTAAACAGGAGACACTAAGTCTAACGCACGTCTAGCCATGGGATGGGTGGAGTACTGCAACTCGGACGCAAACACTCATTACGCCAACCTGCGCCGACAGAACGGCCGCGACAAGCCCTACAACGTACGCCACTTCCTCCTTCACTCGATCTCACTAGTCATATGGGACCAGAGAGCCCTTCGGACTAACAAAGACAACAGGTCAAATACTGGGCTCTCGGTAACGAGATGTGGGGCCCCTGGCAGGTCGGTCAAATGACCAAGGAGGCCTACGCCGACAAGGCGTACCAGTGGGCCAAGGCGCTCAAGCTCCTAGACCCGAGCATCAAGCTTATCCTGTGCGGAAAGGAGGGCCCCACGACGTGGGACTCGTACGTGCTCAAGGAGTGCGTGCGGTTCGACCTGCACGGGCTCGGGGGCAGCAAGACGGCCAGTCTCATCGATATGCACAGCATCCACATCTACACCGCGGCCGAGGACCACTTGCAGAACGTGACCGGTGAGTCTACTCTCTCCCGTCCCCCTCTAACTCCACCGCTCCATGCAGACGGCCAGTCCGGAACACTCAGGCTAACCGCAAGCCCACAGCCCCCCGCTCTGCTGAGCGCGCCATCGAAGTCACCGCCAGCCTCATCGACCTCGCCCGCATCGAGAACAAGGTCCCCACCACCGTGCCCCGCCAAAAGATCTGCTTCGACGAGTGGAACGTCTGGGACCCGGTCCGCGCCCCGGGTGAGCTCGGTGGCGAGGAGGCCTACACCCTCTCCGACGCGCTCGCCGTCGCCGTTTGGCTCAACGTGTTCGTGCGGCAGGCGGAGTACATTGGCATGGCGAACATTGCGCAGAGTGTGAACGTCATCTCGCCGCTCATGACGACGAAGGAGGGCATCGTGAAGCAGCCCCCGTGGTGGCCTCTGCTCCTGTTTAGCAAGTACATGAGGGGCCAGGCGCTGAGCGTCGGTGTTAGGTGCGGGGAGTACCAGGGTGTTACGAAGCCGGACTGGATCCGGGGGACGATAGAGACGCCTTGGTTGGATGTTAGTGCCGCGCTTGGGGATGACGGCGTCGTGTCGCTTGCGGTCGTGAACATCCAGGAGGACAAGGCGATTGAGACGCAGCTCAAGGGCATCCCGGCTGGTGCCAAGGTTGAGGTGCACCTGGTTTCTGGGAGGGGCGTCAAGGAGAGGGAGGCGGGCGTTTCGACGTCGGAGATTACTTGGCCGGAGGACCACAGCTACAAGTTCCCCGCTGCGTCGCTCACGATGCTTCGGTACAAGCCGTAGGCGTATGCCCCTCGGTGTCGGCGCCGGGCATCTTAGAAGTAAGAATAAAGAACCCCTGGACAAACAGCAGGGAGTGATTGGAACAAGCTATATTGCTACACACATCGTGACTCGGCGATGGTGAAGCCCAGTTCCATCCAAGCTTGGTGTGAATGTAAAGGGACTTTTCTATCCAGCGGGGTAGATTGACAAACGTGAAGCTCTCAGTGACGGTAAGCTTATGCTATTCACGGTCGAGGGATAGTGATGGCCGTATGACACTGGGCCTGGCTTGTCGCGGGGTGGCCAATCATCCACGCCAGAGCTCGTGTTCGTTTGTATTGATTAGTGAACATGGCCTAGCAGAGCTCCGAGCAGGCGTATCTCGGAGCACAGGAATGAAAGGGCATACGGCCCTGCTCGGGTGTCTACTGAGGCTTACCATCCGTCGCGGATGCCTATACCAAAATAATTTTCGAGGTGTGCTTGATTTGGTGTGTGGTATCTCCGCAACATCGCCCATCATGGAGCCCAAGATCACGACCTGTCTCTGGTTCAACAACGACAAAGCCGAGGCCGCCGCAGCGCACTATGTTGCCATCTTCAACAACGCCCCTAGTTACGCCTCCCACCCCGCGTCCAGGATCGCCTCAAGAACCCGCTACCTCGAGGTTGGCCGCGAGCATCACCGTCAGGAACCGGGCTCCACCATGACGGTAGCCTTCACTCTCCGCGGCCAACTCTTCCTAGCCCTCAACGGAGGGCTCCGAGGATGGTCCTTTAGCCCCGCCGTGTCGTTCATGGTCTCGTGCGCGGACCAAACCGAGGTGGACTACTTCTGGGAGAAGCTGCGCGATGGCGGGGACAGGGAGAAGGAAAGGTGCGGGTGGTTGGCGGATCGGCTCGGTGTTAGTTGGCAGATTGTCCCAGTTTCGCTCAGGGAGATGCTAGGGTCGGGGGATGAGGGGGCTGTTTCGAGGGTTACGGCTCAGATGATGGGACAGACCAGGTTGGACATTGCGGCTTTGGAGAAGGCCTTTCGTGGGGAATAGGGATGTGATCCTGTTACTTTGCTTGGACTCGCCATGCCATTATTGAACCGAGACTCTTTGATATCATAACTTAGTTCTTTACCTTGAATCTTATATTCTCGTCTCTCCAGTCGCCCTTTGATGGTTCTGCCCAACTTGACCTCACAAGCAAAGGCTGTTGTTGGTAGACAAACAGCCCCATGGTCCTGGCTGCTTCTTCCGCTTCCATGCAGCGCCAGCCCATGTAGTCATAAGTGCGACAGTAGGCATATCAACACCCAGCCATACATACGCTTACGGTTATCCCACGGCTCGCCCTATATTTCCAGATAGTGACAGGCCAGTAATGCTTTTCCAATCACCATGTCCTCTAGGCCGTGGATTGTACTATCGACGATGACGATCGAACAACCTTGGAATCTCCGATACATAGGACCGCTACTGCTGCAGTCAGAATACTGATTCATCATTCAATCTGCTCCTGTTCAAAAGTGTAAATGACTGATGTGTGCATACATCTTGATACCTCACAGCAACATTAGTTGACACCCTAGATCGACACTTTGATAATGACCTTGCCGCTCGTCTTCCTCCCCTCTACCTTGTCGAAAGCCTCCTGGAACTTCTCAAATTCCATCGCGCTATCCACCAGAGGTTTGAACTCCCCAGCGTCGATGAGCTTCGCAATGTCCTTCAGCTGGCTCCCCAACGGCTCGACAATGAAAAAGACGCTGCTTTCCGGTGTCTTGCTGTACCCCTCGGGCTTCACCATGTCCGGTGGCATCGAGATACTGACAAAGGTCCCGCCGTCCTTGAGGGCGGGCCAGAGATTCCTCATGGTCGGGCCGCCAATGCAGTCAACTATGAGGTCCACCTCTCTCTTCGCGGGGTCCTCGGATGCCCAGACGTCGACGGTTGTCTTGGTGTAGTCCACGAACTCGGTGGCACCGAGACCTCGGACAAGCTTCTCCTTAGAGCCGCTGTTAATTGCCACGATGGCACCTGCGCCAGCGGCGGCTGCGAACTGCACCGCCCAGCCGCCAACGCTCCCACCCGCGGCCGTGATCAGCACCCTCTCCTCCCCGTTCCTACGCTTTGCGTCTTCATCTCCGAAAACAGCCTGAGCCTCTAGCGTCCCTTTCACGAAAACACACTGCCAGGCCGTAAGCGCACTCAAGGGCGTCGCAGCCGTCTCAACCCAGCTCAGACTCTTTGGCCGCAGCGCAAGCTCCGACTCGCGCGCGAGGGCATACTCCCTAGCGGCCCCGGGCCTGCTAGCATCAATGCGGGCGAACACCTCATCGCCCGGGGAGAAGGCGCTGCCGGGCGGGGCAGTGACGACTGTGCCGGCGAGATCCTGGCCGGGCACGGGCTCCTTGTCGGCTGGGACGGTGGAGGGGAAGTCGCGGGCCCACCAGAGCTCGCCGAGGCAGGGGGCCGTTGCGGCAACTTTTACGAGGACGTCGCTCGGGTGAGTCGGGACGGGGAGGGGAACCGTTTCCATGGTGAGCTGGGAGGACGCGCGGTCCGGCTGGAGGACGGTCCGCATTGTCTTCGGAAGGGAGGCCATTTCCAAGTTAGTGAGTGAGGCGGAACTATGTAAAATCTCCAGGGGAAGAAAGCAATCGTCTCTGGAGCTTGGTAGGCGCAGTTTTGTAGGTCTGTGTAGCAACGAAACTGTGGTGTCGCTACTTGGGTGACGAAGATATCGTGAGAACCCATGAAATCGAAGCGGGGAACAAAGGGTATTTATGCACCAGGCTTCGCGCTCGTTATCTCCTGATGTGCCGCATTGTATCCCTCAGACCACCACCCAGAGAACGCCGTGTTGTGCTTCCACCTATAGAAATCTGCAATACGGTGGTGGCTCACACTTGACTCAGCCAGTTACGGCAGAGGAGCTTGAGGCTTGTGGCACACGGATATAAGAAGTTATGTGGGGCTGTCATGATCGGAGCATGAATATCCGGCACGCCCGCCTTCTCTGCTTGTTGCACTGGCATCTCTCTTTTAGGTACTGCCTTTAATAAGCCACATCTGCGAATTAGGGGCGGACCATTTAGACCACAAGTATAGCAAGATAAACAACACTAATAATCATAATCACCATTCATTGAGGGACTTCAGGCGTGCCATTGCCTACGAGCTTAAAGTCTACAATGTAAGCTGATGACAACGGGATTATCACGCCCTAGAAAAGATCACCCCCTTCCAATCCAAATGAGAATTGAATGCATACTGTAGCCACTCATTTCTACCCAACTCCAAGCTCAACCGTGTCCCCTCTTCTAAGTTACACAGATTACACGGACTCCTGGATTGCAAAAAAAAAAAAAAAAAAAAAAAAAAAAAAAAAATATTTACTAAATTTTTTCCGAAACCCGGGGGGAAAGAAAAAAAACAAGCAAAACCCCAAAAAACCGCCCCC